>SKCR01035457.1:0-80999 GCA_019454045.1 Zanthoxylum bungeanum | reverse complement strand
TATATATATTTTTGCAGCATCTTTAATCCATGTAGCGAGCTTTGGGCCAGTGACTCCCAACCAGTTGGCTTTATGGCACTAGGTGTTAAAACACCCCTACGGACTTAATAACACGGATCTCTGACTTCTTTTTTTACTCCATCACTTTTTGAGATGCTTCCTCCAATTAAACTATAGCACTGAATATTACAAACTTTTCAATTTTAGCTCATGTCTTATGTTACTATGTATGTTGATAATACCTGCCAACTGAGCATATAAAGATCCATTTTAGTCAGTTTTATGGAGAATTCACAAATTAAATAATTTAAAAGTAAATAAACAAAAATTAACTTGTTCCGAAAAAATGGTTTGAGATACGTCTCAGGAGTGGGAACTCTTTACACATCTATCTCTTACCAATTTCAAGTTTTTAGTCAAAATAAAAACACAAAAACGCAAAATATTTTTGTAATTTTAGAAAAAAATTCAATTTTTTTTGTATTTTTCGAAAAATTTTGGACTAAAAATAAAAACAACACACAAACTAAAAACAAGGTACTGATCAACTAATTCCCTCCCCCAAACCTAAATGAGACATTGTCCCCAATGTCTTAAACAGTAGAAGAAGAGTTTAGAAGATAGTACCTGGTTAGCTGAAATTCTACACGAAAAGTTAAATGTTAAGATCCAGATTAATCTGATGCCTCTTACCACGATCATCTTCGGACCAATTTATCTTTGAAAGGATCGGGTCAATTTGTGGTTCATAGGCTAAGATTTGGTCAATTAGATCCGGAGCAGTTCTGGCAGTGAAGATGAGTTCTTTTAAAGGTTTTGACACGAACCCATTTCTCCGAGCATCATCAAGAAACACACAAAGAAAATCATAAAATCCTTCAACGTTGTACAGTCCCAACGGTTTCTGGTGTATGTTCAGGTTCGCCCAAAATAACACTGTAAAAATTTCCTCCAATGTACCCAAGCCACCTGGCAAAGCAATAAAAGCATCAGCACGATTAATCATTTCTACCAATCGTTCAGACAGACCTGGCACGATCAGTTCATCTCCGTTTGATGGTCCAATAAGATTTGCCTCCGCCAAGGGTTTTGGGATGATTCCCAAAACGTGACTGCCTTTTTCCTGTACGGCCTTTGAAACGATCCCCATTAGTCCAAGATTGCCTCCGCCATATACTAAGTGCATATTCCTTGCAGCTAAGACTCGACCCAATTCATGTGCTGCTTCTACGTATTGTGGCTTAACACCAACACTAGTACCACAAAACACACAAATGTTTTCAACTCGTCTTCTTGAAGTGGCTTCCATGTTTTACTCTGGATGTCTTCAAAAGTGAAATGATGAGTTGAATTTATAACATCTGAAAAAGGGTGAGTAAAATAATAACACTAGTACCTGCCAAATGACAATTATTAGTTAAACAGTAAAATAAATCGTGATAGTCAAAAAGGTCTGGATCGTGTCAGAGAAAATAAAGAAAATAACAAAACAAATTATAATTATTAGGAAAAGACAAAGAGATATAATATGTACAAGAAAAGTAGCGGCTTGATTAATGTCTATACGTCAGAGACAAGCTTCCCATCCAATTTTCTTATAAATTGGCAAACATGGTCTTTTTGAGTCAGATTCCTGAGACTTAACTGTTGTCTTTCTTTTTGAAATTGTGTATGTAATTTGCGAATGGATATGTGAACATATTCACTGGGATGCGTCTCAAGAGTTGAAGATATATCATCTAAAGACTCCTTACTCAAGCCATCCCTAATGAATTTAATTTTATCTTCGCGATTATCAGACATCATTCCTAAATAACGACAATGAGTATTGCAATTCCAGCGTGCACATTTGTAACAAACACCCATTTGCTTAGCTCTATGTTTCTTTGTATAGGTGCTTATTCCAAAACCAGATAGATGTGAAATAAAAGATTCAGAAGACTCACCTGCCATTCGGACTCATGCTTCAATTACCCAACGAATATCATTAGGAACACCATGGATCGTTAGTAATCTCATCCATTCTAAGCGAGCTTTGTAGACTTTCATCAGAGAGTTTTGAGGGAGAGAATGAAATTGCTTGTGAAGTTTTGCGAGAACTTCTTCCATCCTGAAATGTCTTAATCAGTAAAAACTAAACACACAAAATTAAATCACACACCAAATCACAATATATACACAAATTGCATGGGTTGCCTCCCTGCTAGCGCTAAGTTTAAAGTCGTCAGCTAGACGTGACTTCTCGATCGTTAGGCTGGATCAAAAAGTGTGACAATTTCTTTTTGTCGTTCAAACGATTCTCCCCAGTAGTGCTTGACACGCTGACTGTTAACCTTGAATGTTTCGTTGGAGTTGGGATCCAGTAACTCAACAGCTCCATATGGTAAAACCTGAGTGATCACAAATGGACCTGACCACCTTGATTTCAAATTTCCAGGGAAAATTTTCAACCGTGAATTGTACAACAACACTTGCTGCCTTGGTTCCAACTGTCTGTGCACTATTTTTCGATCATGCTATTTCTTGGTATTTTCTTTGTATAATCTGGTATTCTCATAAGCTTGTAAGCGAAATTCCTCCAATTCGTTGAGTTGGTGAAGTCGTTTCTCTCCTGCAGCTTGTGAATCAAGATTCAACTTCTTCAGTGCCCAATACGCCTTGTGTTCAAGCTCAACTGGCAGATGGCACGCTTTTCCAAACACCAATCGATATGGGGACATACCAATGGGTGTCTTGTAAGCTGTTCGGTAGGCCCATAATGCATCATCTAGTTTTGTAGATCAGTCTTTCCTTGTTGATCCAACAGTTCTCTCCAAGATTCTTTTGATTTCCCTGTTTGAAACTTCAACCTGTCCATTTGACTGTGGATGGTAAGCAGTGGCAACCTTGTGAGTAACTCCGTATTTGGATAGGAGTGCATCAAAGTATCTGTTACAGAAATATGAGCCACCATCACTGATAATTGCCCGAGGTGTTCCGAACCGAGTGCAAATATTCATTTTCAGGAATTTGATCACCACTTTTGAATCATTGGATGGTAGTGCAATTGCTTCAACCCATTTGGAGATGTAGTCTACAGTAACCAAGATGTACAGGTTTCCGAATGATGGAACAAAGGGTCCCATGAAATCTATACCCCACACATCGAATATCTCCACTTCCAGAATGTTTTGCAATGGTCTTTCATTTCTCCTTGAAATATTCCCCATTCTCTGGCACATGTCACATTGAAGAGCAAAAAGATAAGCATCTTTAAAAAGAGTGGGCCAGAACAAACCTGATTGTAGGACTTTGGCTACAGTTTTGTTTCCGCTGAAGTGTCCGCCATATGGTGATGAATGACAGTGCTGCAAAACACTGTTGACCTCCTCTTGTGGAACACACCATCTCAATAATTGATCAGCACATCATTTGAACAGGTACGGCTCATCCCACACATAGTGCTTGACTTCTTTGAAGAATTTCTTCCGTTGCTGAGTTGTCCATTCCAACGGCCATTTTCCTGACACAATGTAGTTGACATAGTCAGCATACCAAGGGGCATCTTGCTGTTTCATGGCAAACATCTGTTCATCTGAAAAAATTTCTTTGATTAACAGATCTTTGCCAGCTGTTTCTCCATTCTCGAGCCTTGATAGATGATCTACCACTTGGTTTTCTGTCCATTTCCTGTCTTTGATCTCCACGTCAAATTCTTACAGAAGAAGTATCCAACGAATCAATCTGGGTTTGGCATCTTTCTTCGTGATCAGATATTTGATTGCTGAATGATCTGTGTAGACCACCACTTTGGGACCCAGCAGATAGTAGCAGAATTTATCAAAAGCGCACACAACTGCGAGCAACTACTTTTCAGTGGTTGTGTAGTTGAGTTGAGCTTCATTCAAAGTTCTGCTGGAGTAGTAAATGGTGTGGAAAATCTTTGTTTTGCTTTGTCCCAAAACTGCACCTACAGCAAAATCACTAGCATTACACATTACTTCAAATGGAAGGGTCCAGTCTGGTGCTACAATGATCGGGGCAGAAATCAGCTTATGTTTTAAGATATCAAAAGCTTCCTGGCATTCTTTGGTGAAGTTGAAAGGCACATCCTTCTCCAGAAGATTGCACAGAGGTTTAGCAATCTTGGAAAAGTCTTTGATAAATCTCCTGTAAAAACCTGCATGTCCGAGAAAGCTCCGAATCCCTTTGACAGATATCGGCGGAGGTAGTTTTTCAATTGTTTCAATCTTTGCTTTGTCTACCTCGATTCCTTTTTGTGAGATCCGGTGTCCAAGAACAATGCCCTCATGTACCATGAAATGGCATTTCTCCCAATTGAGCACCAGGTTTGTATCTTCGCACCTTTGTAACACCTGTTCCAAATTTTGCAAGCAGTAGTCAAAAGAATCTCCAAACACAGAAAAATCATCAATAAAAACCTCCATACTCTGCTCCAGCATGTCTGAGAAGATGACCATCATGCAACGCTGAAATGTAGAAGGGGCATTACATAATCCAAATGGCATTCTGCGGAAAGCAAAAGTATCATAAGGACATGTAAAGGTAGTTTTCTCATGGTCTTCTGGTGCGATGGAAATCTGATTGTACCCTAAATATCCATCCAAAAAACAATAGAACTCATGTCCCGCCAGTCTGTCTAACATCTGGTCAATGAATGGTAGCAGAAAATGGTCATTTCGTGTTGATTTGTTCAACTTTCGGTAGTCCATACATACTCTCCATCCAGTCACCGTTCTGGTTGGGATTAGCTAGTTCTTTTCATTGGTAACCACAGTGATTCCTCCTTTCTTCGGCATACACTGCATAGGACTCACCCAAGTACTATCTAAGATGGGGTAAATGATGCCAGCATCCAACCATTTGATGATTTCTTTCTTTACGACCTCCTTCATGATTGGATTGAGTCTCCGTTGATGTTCCATTGTGGGTTTGTACTCATCATTCATCAAAATCTTGTGCATGCAAAATGATGGACTAATGCCTCGAATGTCTGCTATAGTCCAGCCAATGGCTCTTTTGTGCTCTTGTAATACTCTCAGTAACTTTTCTTCATGCTCCAATGTTAGTGAAGAAGAAATAATAACATGTAATTTAGAAGAGTTTCCAAGAAATGCATACCTGAGATGGCTCGGAAGTAACTTCAGCTCCAGCTGTGGTGGTTCTTCAATCGAAGGCTTGATTCGATCTTTCTTTGGCAGTTCCAGGCTTTCCACTTGTGGTGTTGATTTGAATCGAAATGGTTTGTCAAGGTAGTTGATACATTCCAGGATTTCAGCATCTAGCTCGCTGTCAGTAATTTTGGTGATGCAAGCTTCAAGTGTATCTGTGGGATTTAGCTCAGTATACTGAACGATACTATCAACACCATCAACTCTGAAGCATTCTTCTTCTTTTCATCGCTCGGGAATTTCATGGCTTTGAAAACATTGAAAGTAACTTCTTGGTCCTGAACTTTCATGGTTAGTTCTCTTTTTTTTACATCAATCACAGTTCGTCCTGTCGCCAAGAATGGTCTTCCAAGGATGATATGCACATCTTTGTCTTCTTCCATGTCAAGGATAATGAAATCTGCTGGAAGAATGAGTTTGTCGACTTTGACCAGCACATCTTCAACAACACCTCTTTGAAATGCAAGTGTTCGATCAACAAGTTGTAATGAGACTGAGGTAGGCATTGCTTCTCCAATTTACAGTTTCCTGTAAATAGAAAAAGGCATCAAATTAACACTTGCACCTAAGTCACATAAAGCCTTATCGATATAGTGTTCTCCAATGGTGAATGGGACAGTGAAACTGCCAGGATCTTTCAACTTCGAGGGAAGTTTCCTCTGAATAATGGCACTGCATTCTTCCATCAATGCTACTGTCTTGTAGTCTCCCAATCTCCGTTTTCGTGAAAGAATATATTTCATGAATTTAACATAGCTGGGCATTTCTTCCAACGCTTCTGCGAATGGGATGTTGATGTGAAGCTTTTTGAACACCTCCAGGAATCGAGCAAACTGCTTGTCCAGTTTTGTTTTTCTGAAGTCGTTGTGGAAAAGGTGGAGGTGGAGTGATTCTTTCTGATTCTTTTTCCTTTGCTTCTTTTTCCTCCACATGTTGCTTTGTTTCTTTTGAAACTTCCTCAATTGTTGCCTTGATTCCAACATCTTTGTTGATTTCAGTAACGCTTTTCAAAGTAATGGCTTGACATTGCTTCTTCCCTCGGTTCCTTGGATTTGGTTCTGTGTTGGTGGGAAGATTACCTGGCGGTCTGTAACTTTGAGCATTGGCCAGTTGTCTGATTTGATTCTCCAGTGCTTTGATGGAAGAAGATTGGCTCTGAAAGATAGCATCATATGCTGCTTATTGCTTTTTGAACATCTCTGTAATCCATTCTTTCATTTCTGGTTCTTTTTCATGTTCCTGGCCTTTGTTCTGTTGTTGAAATCCTGGTGGTGGATAGTTGTTTTGTCCTAAATTGTTGCTCCATGAAAAATTGGGATGATTCCTCCACCCTGGGTTGTAGGTGTTGGAATATGGATTGTTCCCCTGTCTGTTAAAATTATTGACATAATTCACCGTCTCTTCAAGTTGGTTTGGTTCTGGTGCTCCTCCATATGGTGAACTTGTGGATCCAGTGCTGAGAGTCTCCATGAATTTGCATATCTGATCTAGCTTGGTGTTGACTGCTGTATTGGCTCCACGTTCATAAATTCCTGTAATTCTTTGGATCATGCTCCTTTCTGTTGGCCATAAGGAATTGTTGTTAGCCATTTATTCGATTAGGTCCCAGGCTTGATCTTCTCCTTTTGCCATTAAAGCTCCTCCAGCAGCAGCATCGATTGTAGTTCTCATCAGTCCAGAAAGTCCATTATAGAAGGTTTGGACTTGAAGCCATTTTGGAATCTCATGGTGAGGACATTTCCGAAGTAAATCTTTGTACCTTTCCCAAGCTTCGTAGAGAGTTTCTGAGTCTTGTTGCATAAAGGATGTGATGTCATTCCTCAGCTTTCCAGTTCTGGCTGGTGGAAAGTACTTTGCAAGATATTTGGTGGCTAAAGTGTTCCAAGTTGTGATGGAACCTGCTGGTAGTGAATGTAGCCAAGCTTTAGCTCTGTCCTTCAAGGAGTATAGGAAAATACGCAGTCTCATTGCTTCTTCAGCTTCTCGGTTGTAATTGAAAGTGCCGCAAACTTCCAGGAAGTTACTGATGTGGGCATTAGGATCTTCAGTTGCATTCCCCCCAAACTGAACTGACTGCTGAATCACCTGAATGCATGTTTTGATGTCACCTGCATTTGCTGGTAAGGGAGGAAGTACAATACATGAAATGAGTCTGTCAACCAATGGAATGGTTCTGTCTCGAATGGGAATTGATGGTGCAACCTCCAAAGGTCAGGTTCCATGTTGACTAAAGCTTCTTGGCCTTCTCGCCTTTCCCTTCTCAACTGTCTGATGGTTCTTTCAATTTCCGGGTCAAGCGGTCGGAGTTCAAAGCTTCTGGTTCGTCTCATGAAGTTTCTAAGAACCTGAAACAAAAGAAAACAAAAATTATAAGTAAAAAGAATTTAAATACAAGTAAATGTATCTAACCTCTAAACTAATAGTGAAAGATAAATAAGTCCCCGGCAACGGCGCCAAAAACTTGACCGGCGTAAACACACTCGTATAACGCAAGCGTACGTATCGTTCAAGTAGTATAAAAAGTATCGATCCCACGAGGACTTAATACATAATCTATTAATTTTATGAGGTCAAATGATTACTAGTATCTAACAGGTTGATTGATTGATTTGAAATGGTGATGATTCTAAATTTAAAAACAAGTAAATAAAATTGCACAAAAGTAGGTTTAAGAAAATTCAATATTAAAAACTATCTAGGGTTTTGAATCTTTCTAATATCTTTTAAAAGATGAAGTGGTTATTTCATGGTTGTGTAATAAATCGGTTTACTAACCTGGAACACTAAATTATGCAAAAGCCTATGTCGATGGTTAGACGCAAATACCCAGTTTAACCCAATTGAACCATATGTCTATGCCAACCAAATTATCTGGATTCATTAAGTTTAAGTTCCAATTATGGCTACCCCCGCCCGACAGGTATATGTCTATCATGTAAGGAAATCTATTAAAGGGTTATCTATCCTCAAGGAAGATCATGGGATATTAAGTCTAAGGCTGAAACCTAAAATTCCTTTGTCAAGTTTATTTTAGATTTACCACATCAATCTTATTGGTGATCAGACAACAAGAAGCATTAAGCTTAAGACTTAATAAGTAAACCTTTAAATTACCCAAACTATAAAATAACCCCTTATAAACCGGTGATATTAGAATTCATCACAACCCCAGATAACTAACTTAGTTACGACACATAACTAGGGCTAGTAAAAACTTAAAAGTAAAAGACATGAAGTAAAAATGCTGAAAAGTAATTGTGGTAAAGTAAAAACTGAAAAGTAAATTATATAAAATAAAATGCTAAGATAAAAGGATCAACTTTTACTATTTACTATTTAGATATCTCCCTTAATATAATATATTAACTTGTAATTATTTTACCAACCGTCCATATAGGCGGTAACCTGATTAAGTCAAATTAAGTCCAACCAGCCATAAAGGCGGAACCAAAATAAACCTGCCATATAGGCGGTAAGAAAATTTAATTACCAACCGACCAATCTGGCGGTATCCTTGATTAGTCAGGTTTAAACCAGATTAAAATGAATTACCAACCGACCAATATAGCGGTATCCTTTTTAAGTCAAATTTTAAATAGTGAATATATTACAATTAAGGGAGATTAATCTAAATAGCAATAGTAAAAGAATTACCTTTCACCCTAGCAGGGGGAAGTTACCTCCTCATGGTGAACAGTAAAAACTGTAAAAAGTAAAGAAATTAAATTACTCTTATTACAGAACGTAATTAAAATTAATTACAAAACTAAAATTTAAAAGAAATTAGATAGAAAACTCTCTATTTACATCAGAGAAATTAGAGAGGAAGGAACATCTGAAACTGAAACCTCGAGCTCAATTTATAGGCGCGGATAGGCTCTGGGCGTCGCGATGCCAAAGGTTATAGCGTCGCGACACCGGTCTCTTTTGGCGTGGCATACTGAGGGCTTGACACATAGCGATTCTGGATAAGGAGATAAGGCGACACGTGGCAAGACGGCTGAGAGCTCAATGATTGCGACACATGGCGGCTCGTGATTGGCTGATTTCAGATTCTTATCTGCCACATGTCAATTGCGGATAAGTGAGTCAATAATTGAGCTGACGTGGCGCTGACGTGGTGACACGTGGCGATTGTGATTGTCGGCACCATATAATGATGACACGTGGCACACTGTGATTGGCTGATGATGACGTGGCGATGACATGGCACGTTGACTCGGTCAACTGGTGATGTGGACGATGACGTGGAGTGACACGTGGCGACACGTGGTGATGGCGATTGACGGCACCGTAGGATGATGACACGTGGCACGGCGCACGTTAGTAGATCGGTTGTGATGGTGACATGTGGCACAACGCATGTTAGCAAAGTCAAACTTCTCAGATTCTGACTTGTGGACCCGGTGCACGTTAGCATGGATCGGCGCAGGTTAGGCGTCGCGACGCCAAAGGCTTGCGCGTCGCGACGCGAGAAATGACCATTTTGCCCTTTTCGTGTTTTCACTGTTTTGGCCCCAAATCACCTCCAGAAAGTCCTGAAACTTTATTTATCTACAAAATAACACAAAACACATCAAAATATTCACAAAACCCAAGAAACTATACAAAATATTATGTCAAATGAGTGGGGAATAGTGATATAATTACCACTCATCACAAAGACAAGAATAAAGGATCTCATGCTTCCTCTCTTCCTTTTATCTTCATTTTTCAAGTCATTCTTGATTCATCCAATCATATTTCCAAGCATGGTAAGCTTCATTTCTCTTTTCATCCTCTCATTTTTTAGTTTTGGGCAAAGAAAATGAAGCCCCAAATTCACATCATGCATACCTTAGGGATTAGATTTGTTTAATTGGCCTTGATGGTATTGTTAACATGCATTTTGAGAAGTGTCTTGATAGTATTAGCATGGAATGAAGTCTTTATGTGTATGAATGTGTTGGGGGAAATTATACTTTGTGTTGGGTGATGTTTTAGACATGTTGTAGTTAGTGAACTGCTCATGTGAAGGTGTTACTTTGTTGGTAGTGTTGGAATTGATTTGGGCTGTGATAATGGAGAACTGGTTTTTGGCCCTGAGATCGGGTTAGCGTCGCGACGCTGAACATGAAAATACCCTCTACCTTGGGTCGGTCGTATGGAAGACTCGGGTCAGTCGAGTGGAAGACTCGGTCGGTCGTGTGGAAAACTCGGGTCGGTCATGTGAAAGACTCAGGTCGGTCTAGTGGAAGACTCGGGTCATTCGTGTGGAAGACTCGAGTCGGTCGTGTGGAAGACTCAGGTTGTTCATGTGGAAGACTCGAGTCAGTCGTGTGGAAGCCACGGGTAGGTCGTGTGGAAGTCGCGACCCTCAGCACCTGGCGTCGCGACGCAGAACATGAAATGCTCTCTGTTTCAGTCTGATCGTATGAGCGTCGCGACGCGCAAGACTTGGAATCGTGACGCGCAGCAAGACGAGTTTCATTCTATTTCAGTTTCACCCTATGATGTTATAGTCTGTTGGCACGTTGGCTATCCCGAAACGTATGCAATATGCATGAGCATCCACTACATCTATGACCATGATTAGATTTTAGTTTATATATGCTAATCATACTCGTATATAAGACAGACTAGTTTTTCCACAAGGACCTCTTCAGTTGCATCCAGGATCATTGGAAATAGTTATCAATTGTGATTGGATACTTTATTTTATGTTTTCTTGACTTATAATTTAAAATGTTACAAGTTTTGAAGTTTTATTTGTTTTGAGGTTTTAAATTGATAAAGAATATGCATAATGATTAAATATTTTCGTCTCAGCGTTTGTTTAATATTTTTATGATTTCTGAATTATCTATATATTTCCGCTGAGATGCTCGATTGATGATATGTTTTCGTCTCGATGCTTGTTCCATGTTCTTATGTTTTTATGACTCGTCATATATTTCCATCGGGGTGCTTGTTTAGGGTCTCATCCATCAGAAATGGATTGACCCGCTACCTTATCGATAAGGGATCGTCCGTTCCTCGCTCAGTCTTTGCGCGCGACTTAGGCATTGAGCGCTTGATATGTTTTTGATAATACATGCATGAAAAATGATTTATGGACATGTTTTAGAATTTTTCTTATGGTTTTGTTATTTTTAGTATCCACTCACCATGTCGTTCAAATGATCTGGCCCCCCAGCACCACAGTTTGTTTTGCAGGTAGCTTTATCTGGTGAGTCATAGCCGAACAGGAGCCTGAGATCGAGGAATTGAATTACTGCAGTCACTAGAGTATGGATCTATCATGCTAAGTTTATTGTCCGTATCTAGATAAAATACTTGTATGTCAGTTTGAGTCAAGTCTGAATATATATGATGTTATTTAAATGAAATATAAGTATTTATTTAAAGTCAGTAAGTGGTTCATATAGCACTAATTGGCTCATGAATTGGTTTAATAAATATCTGTTATAGTAACTTAATCTAGATTGTTAGAAATGATCAAAGGCTCAGGGTGGTGGTGAGAATCCATCATCTGCCGGTAACATCTCCGCATTGGGGATGTTACAGGTAGGCAAACCCTCATAAACTAACAATTGTTCTCAATTTCATTTTACTTGTCTGTCAACTTCAGTCCACGATCCCCTAACATATAATTGCATTAACTACTTGCGACAAAACATCCAATTATTTCTTCATTTGTTACTTTGAACATTTTACAAATTAATCAGCAATTTTTCCATTCATTTGGGAGGGATTGCTTCCCTAATTGCATAATTATATAATTTTTAAAATAAAAAGAAAACACAAGCAAAAAGAAAATCTTGTTAGTAATCAACATAAGGGAATTATTTGGGGACGTAAGAATAAGGGCAAAGACAAATAATAAGCCTCCATCCACTGTCCATTTGGTGTGATTTCCATGATGATCTTCTTCAAACATTCTTATAGGACCAGCCATGACCTCCCATTGAACCATCGGCCTTGACCCAAGGCAGAACCGTCGCCGCTTGTTGCCCAGTCGAATGATGCCAGCCCTACGCCGCCTCCACCGCCTACGTGCACCACCACCACTACGACACCACCCGACTAGCACGGAAGAATTTGAGAACAGTGATACACTTAAAGCACTTCTCTTCAACATTTTTGTGCTAGTGTTTGATAATTTGATTGTTAAATTCTTATATAGTGGGCTTAAAGTTTGGTTCGTGACGTTATAATCATGATGGTCATTATGGCTGCAATTATACCAATAGTAATAATTATGCTTAAGGCCTGATGCTAGTGTATTATAAAATACTGCTCTTCATTTTTTATGTTTTTTTTTTTAACTTTAGGCTTGTGGTTGTAATGATTAAGAGTGATTAGCTTCTTTTAAACTATAAAGATGTTAAAGTAGTCGGTGATGAGATGTATCGATCGTCAAAGAATCCCATTAATCAATGTTGCACATTTGCACTAGCACTCTAGCAATAGGGTGTTTACGTTTGTTATCTTTTAAAAAAAAAAATTGAATTATTATAATTTACATCTATTAATATTTTAGACATGCATATTAGAGTATTGTCCAAAAATTTATCTAAACTTAACTCGGAATTCTTTATCACTTTTCTTCGAGTATAATACTATAATTTATCCTCAAAAACTTTGTTTTAAAATTTCATAGTGATGAAAAAAAATCTATCTATAGCTTCTGGTATCTTAAAAAAAATCTCTAAAAAAAGTTGAAAAACTAAAGGGTAATGATACACTCACACACATTTTTATTTAAAGTTTTACCAATTCTCTCACTGTAGCTACAGTGATTTATTGTATATCATTGTGGCTACAGTAAAAGAGTTTGTAAAACTTTAAATAAAAATGTAGGTGAGTGTATCATTTTTTAAAACTAAAACCCAAGATATTTGCTTTCCTTATCACCGGCCACATTACTTTTGTCGTACCTATCCTCTCTCTCTCTCTCACTCTTCACTTCTCTTTTTCTCCTGCTCTCTTCTCTCTTCTTCTCCGTTTTCCCTTTCATTTTCTTTTCCTCTGTTTTTTGTCTTTTCTCTTCTGGTTTTAAAATTTTATTTTGTTTTTGTTTTGTTTTGATTACCTCAGATCTTTAATATGTGATTCCAAATTTATTAAATCTAACCATATCTCTTATTGGTAGAGTATTTTGACTTTATTTTTCCTGTTTTTATACGGATAAGGGTTTTTACATCATTGTTGGTTCAAATGGTAAATCTAATATTGGAGGTGGAGTTTGTGAACGGTAGAGTTCTACAAGTATTCCCAAGATATTACAGTTCAAATAGATTTATCAATTTTTTCTTATAATACACTGTATATATGTTAGATGTAAAAGTCTTATATTGTATTTAAGGTATTATGCTATTCATCTTTCAAGATTAGGTGTCACACTCGTCCCCTTAGGTAGGGTTAGGGTGAGACGGAGACGTGAAATGTGAAACGGACATAGTTTCCCATGAAAATGGACTAATCCTCCAAATACAAAGAAAAATCTAATCTAAAAAAAAATATTCTCATATAAATAGGATCTCCATGATCCAACTCAAAATGATTATCCATAATAAAATGTAAATACTTTCAGCATCAAATAAAGGCTCAGTGCCTATAACTAAATAACAATCCCCACAAGGTAAACACATATAGAACCATAATCTCAAAAACATAATAAAGACACACTACTGTTGGCACAACCTTTCTCTACGGGCAGGAAATTGATGAAGAAATAGCAGATGACAAAAAAAATGATCTACTAATCTGCTTAACCTGTAAAATTAAGAAATGGGTAAGCTCACACTTAGTGCAATGGATCACAACTTAGTGCCGTTGATAAACAAGTAACAAGGCGGATCAGATAAGTCTTTCATATTATAAATAAATACATAAAGTTGTAAATCGATATATCAAATATTTACTTGAAATCATAAATCTCATTTCTCATAAATCTCATTCTGCAAAAGAATACTATGTAAAATAAATTTGTTCATTCATCTATATGCACACTCTTGACAACACGGCAAAACTGACAATATAGGGCATCCCCATGGAAATAACTAGCATCCGGAACAAAACTGGCAACATGAGGCCTCGTCTCACGGTAAATAATCTGGCACGTATAAGTACACGGAGTGCATCTGACTGGCGTAATCACACGCATATAACGCAAGCGCACGTATCGTTCAAGTAGTATAAAAATATCGATCCCATGAGGACTTAATTCTTATTGTTGTTATTAATTGTTGATACTATTTATTTACCAGTATCTAATTAAGGGAGAAGATAATGATTGTTTGATTGGTTGGTTGAATGTGGATTTACTGAATAAATAAATAAATAAAATACCTAAAAGAAAATACTAATGAAAATAAACAAAAGACTCAAATATCTTGGGCTGTGACTTGACACAATATTATTCTAATGATGAATTGATTATCTTATATATGTGTAATAAATTAGTTTGCTAACCTGGAACACGAAGATATGTAAAAGCCTAGCTCTGTCGATGGTCAGATGCAAACACCCAAATAACCCAATTAATCATATGTCTATGTTAATCAAGTTACATGAATTCATTAAGTTCAAGTTCCACTAATGGCTACCCCCGCCCGACAGGTATATGTCTATCCTGTAAGGAAATCTATTAAAAGGTTATCTATCCTCAAGGAAGATCGTGGGCTATTGAATCTAAAGTCGAAACCTAAAATCCATTCGTCAAGTTCATTTTAAGTTTACCACATCAATCTTATTGGTGATCAGGAAACAAGAAGCATTAAGCTTAAGATTCAATAAACAAACTAAAGAATTACCCATTATATAATTAAATCAATTATTAAGCATGTGAATATTGTGTTTTATCACTTCCCTAGAATAAAAATAAAATGTTGGGGTTAGGGGATCCACCCTTACTATTTCTAATTTAGAAATCTCCCTTATTATAATATACAAATTATCAGTGATATTACCAACCGACCATATAGGTGGTATCTTGATTAAGTCAGATTTTCAATTAATTCCAACCTACCATAAAAGCGGTGTTAGTATTTATCCATAAACCAGTCATATAGGCGGTAATCATCTGTCACCTAAAGACCGGCCATATAGGCGGTGTCACATTATGTCAAATAAATAAAACCAGCCATTAAGGCGGTAATCCTTTAATTTAAATTATAATTTCCATATTATAATTAAGGGAGATTGATCTAAACTAAAATAATAAAAGATTCATCATTCCCCCAGCGGAAATCTAACTACAAAACATAAAAGAAAAGAAAAGAATAGAAACTACTACTATTACTGAAAATAAAAATACATAATTTAAATTATAAAAAATAAACAAACAAGATGCAATCTCTAAATTCCTTACAAAAACCTAAGGAAATCATGAGATTTACAAATGAAATGGCTTGGTATTTATAGGAAAATCTAAAGGCTTCCACTAATTTCTCTACCAATTGTTCCACCAAACATGGCACCAAACATGGCATCAAACATGCACCAACCATGGCACCAAATATGTGTTGGGGTTGGTGCTCAGAGCGTCAATTCCCGGTTGTATTTCTTTATGAATACTACTGTAAAACATTATTATTATGAATAATATATGCAGTTTCTATAATATAATGTATCTTTTAATATGGTAAAGACGTAATGAACTTAGAATGACTAGTCATGGTGCTGTTGCAAAAGCGTCGCAACTGACATTGAGTAGTATCATGACGTTGTCATTCTCAGACAGTTCCTGGTCAAGGTTTACACTACTTGGTCAGTATAGTAAACCCGTTGAGACCGGTACATGTCGTATACTGGAATATATGATTCCAATGGTTTCTCAATGAACCATAAGTCTTGGAGACTAGTATAGACGTGTAGGTGTTTATAGCGGATAAACACTGAACGACTCACCGAAGATTCTTAATAGATGGTATACCAACGTCAATAAGAATCTTATCGGGTTGAGTAGCACTTGTGATTCTTCGACTTGAGATACCACTGTGGGCGCATGAGACATCTTCCACACTTAGATGGCAGTCACGTCACCGATCTATTTAGATCAGACCTCCGCCTGTTCGTTGGGTATGGATATATTCTCAGGGTGTTCTGTGTGTATCGAGATAGGATCCGTCAGTTCTGTGTATCAGAGCATAGGTAGTCCATATGATTAGCAATCAGATAAAAACCATGGGCCCGTGGTACAATTTAGAAGTTAGTTCTAAATGTTCTTTTTGAGATTGCTAATAGAATAGTCGACTGGACAATCCCTATAGAGATTTGATGTTTACATCTATATCTCTGGGATTTATCCGGATACCTGTGATGAAGGAATTATACATTTGCCATGACCTCGACCTGTATGATTCAGCGAGATTATATGTGATCGTCATAATTTACGGGTGGATAAATTATGGACACGAAATTGGATTTCGTGACAGATATGCCTGAATCTAGAGAGTCTCACTAATGAAACATACTCGTAGAGCACTAGGTCAACATTTATAAATAATATTGTCTATTTATAAAGTCGTTTAAATGTTAAACGCAAAATACATGTGTAGGGACCCGATAGTCATTTCCTTAATTTTGTGTATTTGCATTTAATGCTTGATTAATTCAAATACACATTAATTAATTGTCAAAATGAGATATTTGACTAATATCATAAATATGTATATGTATTTGATATTTAATGTAAATATAATACATATATTTAATATATTTGTATTTAAATAATTATTTGTTAAATGATTAAATTAATTAAAATATAAATATTTTAAAGTTAAGATATTTATTTTAATGACTTGAGTTGCTTTTGTTGACTTACTTTAATTCATTAAATGGTTTGATGATTAAAAATGCAAGTTGATAAAAGGCTTTAAATGAAACAAAATTGAAAATACCATGATATTTTCCTATGCTTGAAATTCGGCCAAGGCAAGATGTGTGCAAGTATATATTGTTTTGTTTCATTTAGGTTTTTTTAACCTAATACATTTTATCAAAAACTCCATTGAAGAAAGAAAAAGAAGCTTGAGAGAAAGAAAGGCAAAAACCAAGAATAGCTTGGAATTTAGTAAGTATTTCCAACCTTCCATTAGAGAGAAAAATGTTCCTCTTGTTGTGGGCTTCACCTTGTGATGTTCTTGTGTTTTTCTATTATTTATTCTTTGTATTTTTGATGGATGAAAGTTTGATAAAAGGGTTGAGCATGTATAAAGTTGATAGGATGTTGCTAATAAGCTAGTTAGCATTCTTTTCATGGTTTTAGAACCTTGTTGCCATTCTAGAGTTGTTGACCCACTCTTAAATGACCTAGATTTGTTCTATAGTTTTTTCATTGTGGTGAGGCTTGATTGTAATGAAAGAAACATGATTGAAGTATTGGATTTTGTTAATTTGGTGTAATTTGTCCAATTTGAAAAAAAATTGAAAAATTAGGGTTTAAGACCACTTCCAAATTTGGGACTTTTCATTTATATGGTGTATTTGGATGTTTATATGATACATATTAAATCTTATATTGATTGGATTTCATTTGCATGTGTTTTGAACAATGGAAGTGCAAAATGCACAATATTTCCCTTAATAAGGCTCTCGGCCTTGGTGGCTAAAATTGGGATTTAAGTTGCAAATTGTATTTTGACATTTGGGATATGTTAAATTCATATTAGTAATGATTTAGAATCATTCAAAATTGTTTTGAACAATTTCGGACTAAAATGAACAAAATGCAAAGTATAGGGCAATTTGGTAATTACACAAAAATTTGATTTATTGTATAATATTTCATAATTTGATAATTGGACAATTAAATAAATAAGTTTATTTAATTGATCCGAGAAAAAATTTTGAAATCGAAAAATTTTGATTTTCCACTATTCTGCTGTGTTACCGGATTTCCGCTATAAAACCCCTACAATATGGCACCAAATCCTCCACCAAACATGCAAACATATTTGGTGGAAGTTTGACAATTTTTATTTTTTATTTTTATTTTTTATTTTTTTGCTTTGAAAATGACTTTAATAATTACATATAACACACTTTCGGATATTTCATCAATTTCGGTCATGATATCTTCCGAATTTTAAATTATTTTGTTCTTCAAAGTTGTAGATCTTTAAGTCTTCTTTAATCTGAAACTTGAATCACCTCAATTCGATATCGGCGTAAAAAGTTATGGTAAAATACGATAATTACGCAAAGTTGGAATTTTCGAAATTGTATTTCGCCATTTCAAGTTTCCAATCTCCAAAATCAAAATGTCAAGTCCCGTTTTTGCCCTTGTTTGTTCCACATTTGGTCCTAAATGATTCCATTGAGTCACAATTTATTTTTATCTGCAAAATAAACTAAAACACTTCAAAAAGTTCATCAAACCCGAGAAACTAAACAAAATATTAGGTAAAATGGGCGGCAAATAGTGATATATTTTCCGCTCATCAGCATCCTAGCATAAAAACCATTTCTAAAATACATGCTCATATATCTCAAAATCATGCAAATTCCTCATATATCACAAACTCATGATTTCAACATAGTCAATATTCTATCTATACTTTATAGAAAAATATAAACTTTCTAAAAACTAAATCATTTAATGCATTATCTTGAAAAATAATTTAAGAAAACATACATATTATATACTTTGGAAAACATCAATGTTACAAGCTTATCCACGCACCTGGTGAGCTGACTATAGAGAAAGGAAACTATGCAGGAGAACTGTCCATGTCAACGATATCACGATCACCCAAAGAGACAAAAGAATTACGATAAGGAATATAATCCTAACTAGAATAGATGAAAGAATATGTAAGAAACGTGACTCGGTCACTCTCGTAATCTTAACGAAATTTCGGTAAAGTTCCGTCTATAATACAGACTTCCGTTATACAATCCATAATCATCAAACTTACATCCATATTCGATTCACAACATACGGATCTGTAATTTAAATCAACATCACTAGCCCAATGGTCGGGAAAGCACGGAGGGAGACTCGGGACGTTGGAGGGAACTTATTGTCCGATGCGTGGGAGCCACGCGCCTCCTTTCTTGACCCCGTATGGTCCTCACGCGCCACTGCGCAAGGCACGCGTGAGAGCCACGCACAGGCCGTAATCCAAATTTTCCGGTGGCCGAATTTGTGCCTTCCCCTCTCGGTTCCAATGTCACTGACGGTTTGTCAATCGGAGTTCCGAAACAACGGAAAATCAAGAAAAACCATACAAAGTTCCTTACCAAAAAATCTACGAAAATATGAAGTTTCCCGAGATGAAACCACCTCCAAAATAATCCTCTCGTTGAAATCTACGTTCTCCATAAAGACCCGATCGAGATCGGCTCCGGATCTAACAGATCGGGGCTAAATCTCTCTCTTTTTTTCTCTCTTTTTCCGTTTCTTTCTTTCTCTCCCCTCTGTTTCTCACGAAAAAGGCTACTAGAGGAAGAGAAAATGATGCAAAAACTTTTATACTACATGGCAAATATCATTTGCCACCCCTCAACTTGTCCATTTAATCATTTTTAATTCAAACTTAGCAATTCCAATAATTAAGTCCTTAAATTTCCAACACACCCTAATTAATAGATTAAATATGGGAAAAATAAATTCGGGATGTTATATTAGATGTGAATATGATTTCCAATCGGTTATATAAAATACATAATACGTCGAGTTTGTTGTTGTATTTAGGCGTTATCCTAACAAAATTTGAGTTTTAGGTTTCCCAAATACTATATGTGAACTTAAATAATCTTGTGTTTGCAATATTTGTGGTGATGTACATCATTAGTATTCTTCAACTTTAATCTTAATGCAACCTATCATGAATTTCAAAAAAAAAAGTACGTAATAGTATATGTTAGTTCCATATTTGTTGGCAATGTCCATAACAAAATAAGTTCAATTGAGTTGTAATGAGACTTTAAAATCTCGATGCAATTTGACAAGTAATTGGAGGACATTAGATGAAGTTGTCAGGGTTTGCATTCGTCGTACGTTCTTATTTGGGTTCGAACGCTTTGTATTCGTGGTTTGTTTGAGTGGATGTTTGAAAAAAAAACTTCCAGAGGCTTCATATTCGAGGTACGTTCGAGTCAAGTTTGAACTAAATTATCCAGAGGCTTCACGTTCGTTGTGCGTTTGAACGGTTTTGCGGAACTGTTTACGTTCGTCATGCGTTCTTGTGGCATTCGAACGGCTGTGAGTTATTTTGGACGCGTTTTTGAGCCAGTTTTACACAAGGACAAGCCTATCTTTGCCCTACTTATATAAACAAACACTTCGCCATTTTACCCATGTGACAATTTAGAGAGTCTACATACACTCTGTTTCTTCTTTTTTGATTTTTATCGTGTCTTCTTTGTCTTAGTGATATTGATCTTTGATTGACTATCAACACAGAAACATAACTCTAACCCAATTTACTAAGCCTTAAGAGTTCTTTAGGAGGAAAATTGATAGTCGGATTTCCGGCATTGTGAGTTCGCATGGATGATCCACTTAGAGACTTTAGAAGTTTTGAAGAAGTCCACTTGGTGCGGGCTCGGTGAGAGAATTAAAAATGTTTAACTTTATATATATATATATATATATTATAGATAATCTGATAAAGAATATAATTATAATTATAAGAACAGCATAAACCTGAAAAAAAATATTTTTAATAAAGACGACAAGTTATTCAAATTTTACAAGATTCATTATGATTTTTGAATAATATCACAGATAATCTGGTAAAGAATATAATCAAATAATAACATAAATCAAGAAAAAAAATAATGTTTGTTGAAGGCTGTGATTTACTCAAATTTAAAAAAAAAATCATTTACAAGTAACCAATTATTAATATTTCATCATATTGTAATTTAATAATTTTTTTTTTTGGTTGGTTTCTCCTATTCATTTTAAGAGGGGTATTAGAGTTTCCTAAAAACTCATTCCAATTTACAGAATTTAGGTTATATTTTCTTTTCTGCAAATTAGTTATTAAAGAAGTGTCATATTTTGATCTTTCTCATTGAACTTCATTAATTTTTTATTTGTTAATTTTTCAATAAATTTAGTTATGTGGAGAGATGTATTAAATCAGCCTTTATTTTTGGGATTGGAATAATAGTAATAATATCATCCTCTATACTACACTGGATCGGAGCTGGATGGCGGAACGAATTCGAGAACTAAACTATTCTTATATAATAAATTTATTTATTTTTAATTCTTGCATTATGTTGATGGGGATTTCTGCAACTAAGATATTCAAATAGTTCGGCAAGGGCAAAGAGGGAACTTCCATTTTTGGGAGAATCAGACGGCCAGATGTATAGGTAAGTTCTCAGGCAGTACGAGAATCCGAGCACCCCTTCCTCGGATCTGGCACATATTTCATGGGCCGACAACATCAGAACCGAGGCCGACCACTTAGGACCGGTGGCTCAGTTTGATATATCTTACCTCCTGGAATGGGTTGACGAGTTCGGATATTTCGGGTCAGGACGGGAACAGTTTGGGAAGCTCGGCAGGTCACTTTGGCCGACCTCTTGAAGACCGACGTGGGTTCAGAATAGTTGGATTTTTCCCTCCAAAATCAACTTTCACATTCGAAATCTAACAGGTTGTCATCATTAATGAAAAAAGCGTGACAGTGTACTTTTACGGCGTGATGTGACGGGAAATCAGAGGGTAGACTTTGCTTTCGGAGATGGCAGATTGTGGAAGAGAACTTGTCAAATCACCAGAAATCCACAGACCTGCAGTGCTGGCGTCACAAAGATATGGGAACAGTATTGTATATCCATTAGTATATAAGGGGAGGGTGATCTCATTTGTAAGGGTTGGAAAAACTTTCATTCGATTACTACTTCAAAGAAACGTAAAGAACAACCAACAGCTCGGTTACTATTAGACATGTCCCTAAACAGGTCGGTCCAGCTCATTTTGGTAATAAAATAATTGCATCTACTTTATGCCCATGGACGTAGGCTGGATTAGCTCCGCCGAACCACGTTAAACACTCTTTGTCGATTTTTTGTGTTTATCTTATCTTTTATCAAATTTGTTTTTGGTCTCCCATAACCAAATAAATTTCAGGTTGAAGGAGGATTTTCTCGGGAGTGTTATCTCGAAACTGCCCTTGAGACGAAAATCACCCGTCAACAGTTGGCACCGTCTGTGGGGAAAGAGCAAAAAGTAACTTGCGTGGTAGGACGATGGCGGAAGATGGGAACCATAGATCGTCAAAGAGCTCAACAATAGAGTGGATGGGAAAAATGGAGGAAAGCATGTGGAATGGCAGGGAGGAGAACCATACCCTCATGAAGGCCATGTTGGAGAAGTTGGAAAGAATAGAAAAAGTAAATAATGAAAGGTTGGAGGCTGGTCCAAGTGAGAGGAGAAACTAGATAATAGAAGGAAATAGAGTGGAAGACCTAAGCGAAAATGATGAACCCGGAAGGAAGGATCCCCAGAGGGTGAGGTCGGTTGTGATAGCAAGAAATTTACGGGCAGAAAGAATGCGGGAAGAAGAAGAAGAGAGACGGGCTCTAGAATCCTCCAGTAATAGCACACGCTCTAAGAGGGGGGAAGATGAAAGACGCGGTGGAGGGGATCGAAAGGCATCTAGTCACGAAACATGTCGCGTTCGGAGTGTTAGGCGTGAAGAAGCTCGCGGGAGACAACGCGAGGCCACTGACAACCATATGAAAGCTTGGTTCAGAAAGGAAATGAGAAAGTTGGAAGATAACTTGGAGACGGATAAAAGGATAGTCGGGACGGGGAGGCGGTACCTCTTTTCACGGAAGAAATATTGTCTGCTGAATTTCCTAGGCGGTTCACCATGCCTTCTATGAGCTCCTACAGGGGCCATACTGACCATTTTGTTTTGTTGATGGATTTCCAAGGAATAGTGGGAGAGGCCATATGCAGGGTGTTCCCTCTAACCCTGAGTGGGCCTGCAATTCTGTGGTTTAGGAGTTTGACTCCGGGAAGTGTCGGTAGTTTCTCTCAGCTTAGGAAATCATTCGTCTGGCATTTCAAAGGAGCGTGCATTCCGAAGAAGACAGTAGGAGAGTTGAGATTGATGAAGCATGGAGATGATGAGCCCCTAAAGAACTTTATTAAAAGATATCACAAATTAGTGCTCGAGGTCGGGGCGTACGAGTCATCGGAAGCACTGGAAAGTCTCAAAGGGGCCCTTAGGGTGGGGAAGTTGTGGACGCACCTAAGGGTGCAGGACATCCCGGATTACGCCACTGCCCTGGAGCTGGCTAGGAAGTTTTTGTTAATGGAAGAATAAGAGAAGGTTGCCCGGAGAGGGGTAATTCAGAAAGAAAAGGTGGTGAGGCCGGAGTTATCCCGGAGACCGGACAGAGAGCTAAGGAAGCCACCTCTGAGATAAAGGGAGTTCAGACCAGTACCTCCCAGCAATATACCACAAGAAATGAGGGTTCAAGCACAAGTAAATCATGTGGCCAGAGGGTCAGGGTACACCCCTTTGAATAAGCCGTTGGCTCAGATCGTCAAGGAATATTCAAGGTAAGGGCCTCCTGATGGAGCCTGATCTGAGGAAATATCTGGTGGAAAAGAAAAATGAGAAATCTTATTGTGTGCATCATAACATACGGGGCACGCGTCAGAAGGCTGTAAGGACCTGCGTGAGCAGATGGAAAACCTAGCACAGAACGACTATTTGAATGATTACATCGACCAAGGGACCATGGCGGCTCGTCAATGACAGGGACATAGACAGATGTATACCATCGCCGGTGGGAGGACACTAGCCGAAGATTCGAATCGATCAATGAAGAATTACAGTCAGGTTCGAGGATATGAAGTGTTGACGATGGAGAAAAATTTGGGGACTCATGGAGGTCGGTCGGTCCCTGTAATGTTCACATATGAGGATGCCCAGGGGGTGAACTTTCCCCACGATGATGCCCTGATAATCAAAGCAGTAATAGGAGGTGCCGAGATAGATAGGATCTTGGTGGATCCGGAAAGTGCGGTCGACATAATCTCTAAGGAAGCCTTGGATGGCCTGGGGGTGGAGTATACCACTATAACCCAAGACGTGACTCCCTTGTACGGGTTTAGGGGAGCATCAGTCGTCCCCTTGGGAAGGATACACCTGGCCATGACGATCGGGACTTCCCCCCGCACCCAGATGATCATGATGGACTTCACGGTGGTGGACTGTATGAGCAGTTTTCAGGTCATTGTGGGCCGGCCTTTCATGATGAAAACAAAGTCCGCTATATCGTGCTACTATTTGAAGTTGAAGTTTCCCACCCGAGCTGGGATCAGGATTGTATGTGGAAGTCAAAAGGTAGCCATGAGTTGTTTCGCCACTGTCTCAAAAGAGACTATTTGTGTTGAGAAAGACAACCGGAAGAGGAGAGAAATGGAAGAGGAGAGAAAGAGAAGAGGAGGAGGAAACAATTGAGTTTCCAGATCCACGGCCTGAGAATTTTGAACAATCAGGGGCGGTCGAAGAGCTGGAGTCAGTAGAACTCTTCGGCCCAGAAAAAAGTTATAAAGGTATGAGCGGGTCTGGAGGAAAACCTGAAGCAGGACCTGCTGAAGCTTTTGAAGCAGTATGCAGAAATTTTTGCTTGGGGGCATAGCGACATGCCCGGGATAGATCCCAAATTCATCAGCCACCGATTAGCAGTGGATCCAGCTCACAAGCCGATCAAGCAGAATAGAAGAATATTCAATCAAGAACGATGTGATGCGGTAGGGGCCGAGGTGGAAATATTATTAGAAGCTGGTTCTATCAGAGAGGTCAAGTACCCGGAGTGGGTATCAAACATGGTTTTAGTGAAGAAACCCAGTGGGAAGTGGAGGATGTGTGTGGACTTCTTCGATCTTGACAAGGCCTGCCCGAATGATAGTTTCCCGCTTCCAAAAGTGGATCAGCTGGTAGATTCGACGGTGTGTCATAGACTGCTCAGTTTCATAGATACCTTCTCGGGATACAATCAGGTCAGGATGTGTCCTGAGGATGAGGAGAAAACAACTTTCATCATAGATCGGGGGCTGTATTGTTATAAGGTGATGCCTTTCAGTTTGAAGAATGCTGGGGCTACATTTCAGAGGCTGGTGAACAAAGTTTTTAAACCTCTCATCGGAAAAACCATGCAAGTGTATTTTGACGACATGATAACAATGACCATAGAGTCGGATGATCATTTAGCCGACCTCACGAGAGCTTTTGAGCCGATAAGAAAGCATAGTATGAGGCTGAATCCAGAGAAGTGTGCATTCAGTGTAACATTAGGAAAGTTCTTGGGATACATGGTCAGTGCACGAGGAATAGAAGCAAACCCACAGAAGATCCGAGTAGTTCTTGAATTGAAATCTCCCAGGATGGTCAAAGAGGTGCATAGTTTAACGGGCCGAGTGGCTGCACTAAATCGGTTCATCTCCCGGGTAACCGATAAATATCATCTTTTTTTCAAGATAATCAAGAATGCCAAGAATGATGTCAGTTGGACGGCAGAGTGCAAAGAAACCTTCATGCAGCTCAAGCAGTACTTAGCTCAACCCCCGCTTCTGGCTAAACCAATCACGGGTAAGACTTTGTTCTTATACTTAGCTATTTCTAAACATGCTGTAAGTTCGGTGCTAGTGTAGAAGGCCGATAAGATCCAAAGGCCGGTGTATTATATTAGCAAAGCCTTGCTGAATGTAGAGACAATATACCCGGCCCATGAACTGGTGGCGTTGTCATTGGTTACGACTGCCCGGAAGCTGCGGCCCTATTTCCAAGCTCACCATATTGGGGTCTACACAGATCATCTTCTGAGACAGATCTTGCGTAAATCAGAAGTATCAGGTCGGTTAGTGAAGTGGTCGGTGGAGTTGAATGATCATGATATATCCTATTTGTCGAGAGCGGCGGTAAAAGGGCATGCTCTAGCCGATTTTATGGCCGAGTTCACAAGACCACAGATTTTGGAAGTTTCGAAGACCACATGGAGTTGTCGGTAGACGGTTCAGTCAGTTCACAAGGCTGTGGAGCTGAGGTTATCTTGCGGAGTAATGATGGTGGGGAGGTAGTATGTGCCCTAAGATTCGCCTTTGAGGCCACAAACAATGAGGCTGAATACGAGGCCATTCTGGCCGGTTTAAGGCTCTGCGCGGCGGTGGGCGTCAGAGACGTGATTGTAAAGAGCGACTCCCAGCTGGCCGTCCAACAGCTGAAGGGTGAGTTTCATGCCAGAGAGCCTAACATGATGGCTTATGTGGCCGAGGTGAAGAAGATGATTGGGGAAATGGATAGCGTGCAGTTCGAGCAGATTGGTCAAGAAAATAACCATCACGCAGACTCACTGGCTCGGCTGGCGTCCTTAATTAAGTCAGAGAAGCCTAAGACCATCCCTTTGATCTGCGTGCAGGAAAAGAGCATTGGGAATCCGGAGGTGATGGAAGTGGAAACAGAATGAGTGACCTCTTGGATGGACCCGATCATGAGTTACTTGGAGACAGGGAAGACACCTGTGGATATAAAGGAGGCAAGAAAGTTGAAGTACCGAAGCTCAAAATTTTACTTGATTGAAGAAGTCTTGTACCGGCAGGGGCACACGGTGCCACTTTTGAGGTGTCTTACAATCGAGGAAGCAGATTATGTGATCAGAGAGATTCACGGAGGAATCTGCGGGAGCCATGCCGGGGGACAGTCAATCACATTTAAGGCGTTGAGGCAAGGATTCTATTGGCCAACCATGCACCAAGACGGAATGAAGGTAGCTCGGAAATGTGAGAGATGCCAGAAGAATGCCAACATTCATCATCAACCTGCTGAGCAGTTGACCACTCTAGTCAGCCCCTGGTCGTTCGCCCAGTGGGGATTAGACATCATCAGGCAAATGCCAGCGGGGCGGAGACAGGACAAGTATGCCATCATCGCCATTGACTACTTCACCAAATGGGTAGAGGTCAAACCCCTAACTACAATCACATAAAAGAAGGCGACAGATTTTGTGAGGAAGAGGATCATCTGCAGGTTTGGAATTCCCCGAGCCATCATCACTGATAATGGGAAGCAGTTCGACATCAAGGGTTTCAGGAAACTTTGTGAAGACCTCCAAATCGCCTTGAGATTTGCTTCACATGCCCATCCCAAATCTAACGGACAGGTCGAGGCTACCAACAAAATGATCAAGGAAAATCTGAAGGCCCGACTTGGATCTTGTAAAGGGCTGTGGGTCAAAGAGTTACCGGAAGTGTTATGGGCACAGCGAACAACCTACAAAGACTCCACCGGGGAAACCCCTTTTTCTTTGGCTTATGGTTGTGAAGCAGTAATTCCGGCAGAGATCGGGATGATCACGCACCGGGTCCGGCATTTTGAGACCGAGCAGAACGAAGAGCTCGTCATGAATCATCTCGACCTGGTCGAAGAAAAGCGAGAGAAGTCGGCTATGAGAGCGGTTG
The DNA here is from genome assembly GCA_019454045.1 of Zanthoxylum bungeanum. Lineage (NCBI taxonomy): Eukaryota > Viridiplantae > Streptophyta > Magnoliopsida > Sapindales > Rutaceae > Zanthoxylum > Zanthoxylum bungeanum. The sequence goes on along the minus strand of SKCR01035457.1, from coordinate 53,402 downwards.
TCTATCAGCAGAGAATGGCTCGTTTTTATGACAAGAAAGTTCAAGCTCGGTCCTTCATCCCTGGAGATTTGGTTTTGAGGAGGGTCACTTTGAATACCCGAAGGCCCAAAGAAGGTTCATTGGGCGCTAAATGGGAAGGGTCATACAGAGTGGTGGAGATAGTAAGATCGGGCACCTACATTTTGGAACAGTTGGAAGGTACCCGGCTCAAGAATCCCTGGAACGCCGAGACGCTGAGGGAATATTTCCAATAGGTTTTTTCTTCAAACTGTAAAGTCATTGGACGGTCAGGCCCTAATCGGTAAATTATTGTAGAGCCTCTCTTGAAATGACCCACAAAGAGTTGTAAGAAGGGCGTTAGATCCCATTAATATAAACACGACTCTCTCTTTTGAATTTTAAAGCTTGTCTACTTTACTTGTTTAATAATTGAATAAGAAAGTCATGTTCAATATTCTTGGGATTTGCTCGGTGTGAAGGGATGATCGGTAGTCGGGAATGGCACCAAGCCCGTGGCACGCCAATCCCAGGTGTCATTATCAAACCCCGGGTGGAAGTGTTCCGACCTGACTCTTTTCACATTTGAGGATTCAGAACGTATCAAAGGATGAGGTACATGTGGGAAAAATGTGAACCCCTCGCGGAAAGCCAATCCCGGGTGTCATTATCAAACCCCCGAGGCCGAAGCGTTACTACGCCATGACTCGCATCTTTGAGGAGCAGCTCGGGTAAATCGGACCCAGTGAGGTTTCTTCCCCTGCATGTTAGCTGGTGAATCTCGTTGAGAACTATCACGGAGCACATGGCATGAGGACGACAACATAGCCTCCATGATCATCGTGACCCCAGGTAAATCGGACCCAGGGAGGTTTCTTCCCATGCGAGTTGGCTGGTGAGTCCCGTTGAGAACCACCTAATGGATGGTGCACACGGGGTGTCTTCTTCCCTCGTGGGGTATCTGCCTAACCGCCTCGGATTAGGAGAAGCATGACATGGGGAGGTTTCTGCCCTCATAGCACTTGCAGACTCCATAGCCGCCCAGCATGAGGAGGTTTCTGCCCTCAGTGTCTCGTCTGCTCACCGATCCATAGCCGCCCAGCTGAATTGTAAGATTCAGAATTGTGTTTTGGGAGGCACCAGGTAGGACGCTGCCTAGGGCACCCGAGTTGTTATTCTTTTCGGGTTTGTGTGGAGTATGTGCTAAGTCACCTCCGTTTTGCTAACTTTATCTTGTTGCGTTTTTGTTTTTCACTGATGTCCACCAAGAGGACGCCCGCGCCGGGATCCGCAGAGCCTTAGAGGTTGAAAATCTTCCCTCGTGTAAGTCTCAAATGTTCCACCAGCTCAGGGCTGGATTCGTTCCGCCGAGTCTGTATTGTCCCACCAGCTCGGGGTTGGATTTTTTCCGCTGATGCTCTATTCCACCAGTTCGGGGCTGGATTCGTTCCGCCGATGCTCTGTTCCACCAGCTCGGGGCTGAATTCGTTCTGTCGAGTCTGTCTTGTTCCACCAGCTCGGGGCTGGATTCGTTCCGCAGAGTCTGTCTTGTTCCACCAGCTCGGGGTTGGATTCGTTTCGCTGAGTCTGTTATGTTCCACCAGCTCGGGGCTGGATTCGTTCCGCCAAGTCTGTAATATTCCACCAGTTCGGGGCTGGATTCGTTCTGCCGAGTCTGTATTGTCCCACCAGCTCGGGACTGGATTCGTTCCACCGATACTCTGTTCCACCAGCTCGGGACTGGACTCATTCCGCCGAGTCTGTATTGTTCCACCAGCTCGGGGCTGGACTCGTTCCGCCGAGTCGGTCTTGTTCCACCAGCTCAGGGCTGGATTCGTTCCGCTGAGTCTGTTATGTTCCACCAGCTCGGGGATGGATTAGTTCCGCCGAGTCTGTAATATTCTACCAGCTCGGGGCTGGATTCGTTCCGCCGAGTCTGTATTGTTCCACCAGCTCGGGGCTGGACTCGTTTCGCCGAGTTTGTATTGTTCCACCATCTCGGGGCTGGACTCGTTCCGCAGAGGCTACTGGTCTCTCCAACCTCGGGGTCGAGTTACGTCCCACCGAGTGCCTGATCTCGGCTTAAGGACGGATCATATGAAGATATTGAGGATGACCTGAATAACCACATCTACTTTGTGCCCATGGGCGTAGGCTGGATTAGCTCCGTCGAACCACGTTAAACACTTTTTATCGATTTTTTGTGTTTATCTTGTCTTTTGCCAAATTTGCTTTTGGTTTTCCATAACCAAACAAATTCAAGGTTGAAGGAAAATTGTCTTGGGAGAGTTATCTCGAAACTGCCCCTGTGACGAAAATCACTCGTCAACACATTATCTTCTGTTTTAAAACAAATGCCATTATATTTTTTCTTCATTGTCTACGCAGTTTAATTGATCTCTTATCTAATTTGGTTAATCTTACTACCATTATTTGTGTGTATATGGAAATAACCATTATTTGCAAGTAAAAATAAAATGCCAAAAAATTTATTTGAACTGCCTCATTCTAATTATTTACTATTCAAATTTTCTTTTGGATAAATTCTTAGATATAGATTATTCAAGTTATGGTTTTAGAGAAAAATATGTAATTTGGTTATAAAATCTTATTCTTCCTTACTCAAATAAGCTCGTATTTAATCCAAAAGTATTTTTTTTCCTGGTATCTTGCTACTGTAGATGCAGAATTTTGTCGTTGGCCTACAATCGAGAATTTATATTTTAGTACACCAGCGATCTTGCAAAACAAAAATAGAGTGAGCATAGAGCAGCTACCCACGGGTGTGGTAAACACCGTAAGCACTTTGACGCTCAAGTCAGCAATAGTGATGAACAGAAAGAGGGAAAAGCAAGACTAAGGGTTACCTTGGTCTCCGTAGTTTGATTGCTGTGAGGATAGTAGACTTGTGTTTAGGGTGAACTCGATGGTATGAGAGCTAAAGCTCGAGTTGCTGGATCAGAACTTAAGTTCTGAGTGCTGAATCTTGAGTGCTTCAATCTCTTAGGCCATTTCTCCTTTTTAGGCTGTGAAGTAGCATTCTAATTGACTTAGGATTCCTTGAAATAGTTGAACTCCAATCCTTTTAGAAGAGGGTTGTGGAGTTGGGATTGAATTAAGAGTACCAGATGTCGTGGGATTAGGTGTAATCCCAATTAGATTTGGATTGGTCAATTACTTAGTTCTCTTGTTGGAAATAGATTATGACTAATATGGCATGTGGTTCCTTGAAGGCCTTCTGGGTCGTATGGGCCTCTTATCCTTGTGGGTATTTGGGCTCGTGAGCTCTATATATGAGTCATGTGCAGACTCGTTTTTAGCAATTAGAATTCGGTGGATTGGGCCTTGGTGGCAAGTCTGATATGTGGGCTTGAGACGTAATGACATTCGGGTCTCTGGCCCAAATTTGGCCCGTACAGCTTCCATAATAAACGTAACTTAATTAAATTTTTAATAGATGATTTTAAATTATATCATAGATAATTTAGAAAAGAATATAAACATAAATGTAAATAACACATTGTAGGATCGGTTATCAATGCCTTTTAAAAAAACTTAACATGAATATAATAGATAACATGTTTAACTTGCACAAAGTACGTGGAATTGCAGTGAAAGAAGTGTTCAACTCGCACAAAGCAAGTGCCCCAAAATAGCATTATGAATTTTATGATCATTTGGAATTGCAGACAAATATCCATATCTCGTTCATAGGGACTCTAAATCACAATCTTTAAAATTCTACATATAACTTAATATACATATTTATAATTTTCATCAATAAATCTCCCTCAAATTTATATTTATATTTGCTCAATGTTAAAATCAGCCACTAAATAACTTATCACACATACTACTCATCTCTTGATCATATTACTGACCATCAATCACATTGGTAAGAGTCAATCACATTGGTAAATGAAAGTATTGTTGTGTATACTTCAGTCGACCCTCAATTATATTCATGACTAAAGTTTGATCGTTGTCTGTGCATTTTTGTCCCATGGTCATACACTATCAGTCGGGTGTACGTCTCTTTGTGCCGATAAAGAATGTGGTTCTCACATTTCTTCCCTAATTTTGTGAGGAGGTTTAATTCTCCCCACTTCTAAATATGGATGGTATTCTTCACAACTAATCGATTGCACTAATCACCACTACACATATCAACATTAATTACAATTCAAATATGTATTGTTATATTAAATATAAATATTATTTTAATATAAATGAAAAAAATATTTTTGAAATATCGAATAGATTAACATGATTAGATTATAAAATTCTTCTTTGATTTGACACGACTGTCATATAGATTATATTTCTATGATAAGTTGGCGGAAACTTATTTGTAGACATAAGAACAATGCAAAGGCAAAAAAAAAAAGGAACAGGATAAGGAGATCAAAGCGCAATCCTTGGGTATCATATATATAAATCACCCCACACCACCATATCTAAATATTTAAGTGAGAGGGATTTGATGAAGCTGCTAGAACAGTAACAAAATCTGAGGGGATATAAATGCAAAATCCAAACCAAATTACTGTCCATAATTAATCTCCCATGCAGTGAAACAGTAAAACTGAAACCCTCCTCATATTAATTACCTGTATTGTGAAACTCTAAAGCCTAAATAGGGAACTTCAAATAATTAAAATATAGCCATTATTAATGCAGCAGGATGAGGAGGAGCAGGAGCAGGCAGCATTTAGAGTTGTTTGTTTGAAGAGTCATTGGAGGCAGTAGCTGCTGGGTATTTGATGGCATTAAGTTCAACTTTACGCAGAGCAGCTTTGCCCAAATCAATGCCACAGATATCAGAGAGCCTGACAAGATAAAGCAGAACATCCGATAGCTCTTCACCTAAGTGTACTTTCTCTTCTTCTTTCCAATCAGGCAGCCCCTTTGGCACCTCTCCTTTCCACTGGAATATCTCACTCAGCTCCCCTACTTCACCCACCTGTTAATGCGCAGTGTCAACCAACAAACAAAAACAATTGTTCAATTCTTAATAATCACTTTCTTGGAGGGGTGTTTTTGAAATTATAGGTCGAGACAAAAGAGAAAAGACTGAAGGAAAAAGTGGGATTTTCAAGATTTCTGTGATGTAACAACGGCAGAAAAAAGGGAGTTCATGTCACTCTGGTTAAAAGGTATAATTAAACCCTAATTATTTCAAACATAAGAATAAGAAAAATAAAAACATGTTAGCAAGAAACAAATCGATTATGGAGTAGTTGTTCTCTAAGTACAACTGGTTTTGGTTGTACTATTTTTGGTCAAGTCTTCCAAAACCCCCCATCTAGAAAATATAATAGGAAATTAAAATTACAAAAATAACATGGTATGAGTCAGTGCCTATCATCATCTTCTTTTATAGCAAAAGGGTGCCATTGAATAACAAGAATAGAAGACAAAACTAAACACATAATCAAAGTGTGAATGCATACCAAAGCCAAAAGGAGGTTTCTTGGGCTGTGAAACTGATCCCAGTCCCTTTCTTTGGCAAACTCAGCCATCTTCTTCTTCAGAAGATCAAGACTCACGCTTTTTTCTACTTCTCCTACTCCAGTAGTCATCTCTTTAGTTTTGTTTTGACACAAGCAAGAGACCAAAAAGAACACAGAAACTGAGAGAGAGAGAGAGAGAGAGAGCGAGAGAGAGAGACTTGTTCTCAAGAGCAATTTTCTTGGATAATGACTTAGGGAGTTAGGGTTATTATATAATTTTTTTTAAAAAAAAGGATAAAGATGGAGGTGATAAAAAAAAAGGGGACAAAAACATATATATAGTATGTTATTTTTATTACTTAAAATTATAAATATTATTATAGGAAGGGGTGTAAATTCCTTGGTTGTGCAAACAATTTTCAGAAGCCCTTTCCAAAAAAGAGAGTTTATACAGAGGACAGGGGGCTACGGGCTATTGCCAGTTCACAATGCCCTGCCGGTTGGACTCACACGTTTCCATATCCTGTTGACTCGGTTCCCCTCGAGTCCTTTGTGGGGTCCACTCCTTCTGGTTCTTCACTCTCGTTGTTTTTCCTTTCAAAAATTGACGCGATGGCTAAATTAAGATTTAATGGGATAAAATTATCATCGAAAAAATAAAATCAAAATATTAAAATTACTTAATTTTTAATGTTTTTAGAATCATACTAATGATTGAATCGGTAATTCAAAAGATTTAATGAGCTGTGGTTCGATCGGGTGGATCGTTTCGAAAAAATTGACAGAACCGACCTATATTTTAAATAATTTTATTTAATTAAAAATTAAAAATTATTATTTTTTATTTTTATTTTTTTAAAAAAATGAACCAATTTATGAGTATTGATCGATTTTTTGAAGTCTCATCCTATCCAATCTCGATCTGATTTCCAAAATATGGTAATTATTTTTATCTTTGCAATTGGCAGTTACTCCCTTCGTTATCTTACTTGAACAGCCACGCAAACACCACGACAGTGGGTTATAGCCCAGCTTTATTTATAAAGTAAATTTCTTATTTAAACCAATAATGGTATTTATTAGGCAAATTGGGATTTATTTATATATTAAATTTTGGTAAGCAATAATGCTATTCCCATAATAATATAAGGTAAATATGATGACACCTAAGTTTGTGCTTGCCATTGATTACTCTTTGAGACATTATTATTATATTTTGTTTGTTTATATATACCATATAATTAGGGTTTTGAAAATTTATTAAACAAGTATGGTAGTTCCCATTCAATTTCAACAACTCATTTGTTTTTTTGGTGTTAGGCTTCTTTTGAAAATTAGGTACATATGACAATGACAATACTTCAAGTAGATGAGGAAATTATATGGAATTTTTTCGACTTGTTAGAATCAGTGATCGTTGTGCTTCTTACACAAGTGGTGTGTCTGAGTGTGATTGAAAATTCGCGATTAACTGAAGGTTCTAATCCTATGCGAAATTTAACGCAATAAACAAGACAAATCCTGATTACTGCTACCATGGATAAATTAACAAGCAACCACAATATCCAACAATTAATTATGCTATAAATATAAAAACAATAATAATAAATTAAAGCAGCAAATTAAATCAATCACACAAAATCAACACAATAATTTTGGTGACGAAGTGGAAAACTCTTGCGAGTAAAAAACCACTCCGGGTATAGGCTACCACCCGAATCCACTATATAGAGAAAAACTTACAGCGATGGTCAAGACCTATGGTGGCAATTCCACCGACTCAAGTACCTCAATACTGCAAGAACTTAAGGCAACTCCTCAAGCCCGCGACCCACGATTTTCTTCAAAACCTCTGAAGTTTCTGAGTAGATTGTATCACCAATGACGCCGAAACTCCGACTACCAAACTTCCTCTTAAAAAACTCTAAAGGATTAGGAATTTTTGGGTTAAGTTGTGTTGGAGGTTTATCAAAGATGGAATCACACCATTAATGAAGAAGACAAGAAGATGAAGAAGTCTTCAATGGTGGATTCAAGAAGGTTGAAAGCTTTGAGAGATTTTGGCTCAAGGAAAATGTGTTTCAACCTTTGAGCAAGGCGGCTATATGTTATATTTATATGTAGGGTGGTGGAGATCCCGATTCTCGAACTCAAAAGCTAGTTCAGTCATTTGACTTACGCATCTTCCTCTGGACGTTCGGTTCGAGCTATTTCATAAATGTCTAGGGTTTTCAAAGTGAAAAGGGCCAAAAACGCATTCAGATCGCAGTCGCGTTCGAACGGTTACTCAAACGCACCACGAACGCGCCCTTTCTGTGAAGACTCGTTCGAACGCCACTCGAACGCACAACGAACGGAAGCTCTCTGGAATGATCTCGTTCGAACCCAACAAGAACGTGACTCGAACCTTTGCTCTCTGGAATGATCTCATTCGAACCCAATATAGAACGTGCCACCAACGCCACACGTTCGAACCAAATAACGAACACAGCACTAACGCCAATAGTTCGAACACTACAACGAACGCACCACGAACGCATGTCTGATGCACAGCAGCTTTAGGCATTGCATTTTTCGCATGTGAAACCCGATGATGAGTCTCAGTTGGAGGCACTACCTTTTTAGCTAAGGATATTGCGGGAAACGGAGGTCGGAAGGGGAAATTCAGAATAAGTACGTCATCTAGTTCATTTCACAAGTTCACTGTCTTCGTTAGTGCTGCGTTCGTTACGACGTTCGAACGTCAGGTAGATTGCGGACGTTCGTGCCGCGTTCGAATTGGCGTTCGAACGGAGTCGGTATTTCTAGTTTTGCTGCTAGCCTCACACCCCAGCCCAATTAGCCCCCCAAAGCCCATAAAACACATCCCAATTTAATTTAATTAAACATTAAATATTAAATAAAATATTTAAACCATTTACCAATTAAATAAAACATAAAATATAATCATACCTAATAAAGATAAATCAAATATATAACTTCCTAACTAAACAAATCATATACTAAATTAAAAAGATGTCATGCCTAATTAAAATCAATCATAACCAATTAAATATTTTGTATTCCTAATCTAGCCAAGACATGTCCCCCAATCAAATCCATTGCTTCCCTTGCTCAACACCAAATCATATCTCTCTTAATGCCAAAATCCCTTCCTTGTGAGACAAGATGAAGCCCTAGCCTTTCTCTATATAAACCACACCTCTCCAAGGCATTAGGACTCCTAGTTCACGCCCATCACAAAGAAAAAAGAAGAAAAAGAATTTCCAACCCCTAGCTCATACACATAATAACAAACAACTCTCTTCACCCCCTCTCTCACATTACCGAAAACAACAAGCCCTCAAACACTCTCATATTACCGAAAATACAATAGCCATTCACACCCCCTCCACCCACCAAAACAACTCCTAATCACCACCGAAAATAGCAACCCCCTAAGCCTCCACACATCACCGAAAAATATACCCCCCAACGACAGCCCAAACACGCCCCAAAATAGCCACTAAAGTACCCCCGAACAGCAGCCCCCCTTCCCACCAAAACTGACCCAAATCAGTCCCTAAATCACGTCCAAACAGCAGTAATTTAACCCCTAAAACAGCAGCAAAATACACTTAAAACATTGCCTAAAAATCTTTAAAACAGTAACATAAAGAGACTGCATTCATAATCCTTAAAATAATCACACACAACTGCACTAAGAACCCACACAAACTTGGAACAGTTCATTGAAACGTCAAAACAGGTGGCCTGAGCAGTGAGCAGCAAAACAGAGGCCGAACAGGAGCAGAACGGAGTTCGAACCGCAAGCAAAACAGCAAAGCAGTGAGCTAGGACGCTAAACCAGTGAACCAGAGAAGTTGAGGAGCTGTACCCTTCCGACGTCCGTGAAACGCAAGCCTGAAAGTTGGCAAAAAAGGTTAGACCTGATGGTATCTTTCACACTTTTTTTTTTTGTATTATTTATTAAATATTACTTGCATGATTGTCATGTTGAAATGCACGTTGTGGCCCTTGAGTAGATAAATATGCATGAATTATGAGATGTAGTATGTTGTGGCTGTGGAATAAAATGAGAGTCGTGTCAAATCTCGCGGTATATCGGATGGAACCCAGACATAAATTTCATAGCCGATTCCGAATGGATGGTAATATGATCTGTACTCGGGACACACTCCACGTACCGCTTGAGTAAACGGAACCCTCTTTTGTTTTGTGTTGCTTTTGTTTATTTATTTTTCGTCACTTGAATTCTGTATGTTGTTTATTTATGCATGACTCAATCGAGCGCATGGGCTTAGTAAGTGGAATGAGAGATCTCCTATGGGGAGGGGTTAAAGCCCTTTACCACGATGTTTTGTCGCGCCGGTTGATGTGTGTTCGGTTGGATGTAAGATACGTTCAATCGGCATACTTAGTTTGATATGATTGTCTTTATGTTTTTATGCATGACTCAATCGAGCGCATGGGCTTAGTAAGTGGAATGAGAGATCCCCTATGGGGAGGGGTTAAAGCCCTTTACCACGATGCTTTGTCGCGCCGGTTGATGTGTGTTCGGTTGGATGTAAGATGTGTTCAATCGGGCGTACTTGGTTTTGATATGATTGGCTCTATTCTTGTATGTATGATGTGATGTGACGCGCATGGGCTTAGTATGTTGGTCTAAAGGTCCTCTCTTTGAGAGACCAAGAGCCCCAAAAGGCCACCTTTACGACAGTACTTCACTGCGCCCCTTTATTTTGTTGTTTATGTATTGCGTCTCATTTCATGCATCAGGTCTGTTCCCGTTCGAACGCGTTTACGAACGCAACTCGAACGCGCATGCATTTTGCCTCATCATGCATCAGGTCTCATTTCTGTTTGAACGCATTCATAAACGCCATACGAACGTGAGCATTCTGTTTCATTTCTGTTCGAACGCGTTAACAAACGCCATACGAACGTGAGCATTCTGTTTCATTTCCGTTCGAACGCGTTATCAAACGCCATACGAACGCGAACCTTCTGTTTACCGTTCGAACGCGTTTACGAACGCTACACGAACGCGCACCCACTGAACAGAGTCCTCTTCATTAGATTTCATGCATAGTTTTCCTAGTAGCTATCCCCACATGTATGAATACAAATGTGTTTAATGTATTACGATTCATATGCTTATGTCATGATAACATTTGAGTATTGTTTCTTGTGGTATATCGGATGGAAACCCAGACGTAAATTCTGTAGCCGAATCCGAATGGACGGTAGTGCGGTCTGTACTTGGGATACAATTCCACGTACCACTTAGAAAAGTGCCCACATGTATGCTTGTATGTTTAGTATGTATGTTTGTGTTTTCTTCTTGACATGGTATGCCAATGAAGTTGTATGTTCGTTGCTACTTTGATGTATTTTCAAGCATGCAATCTTAGATGTGAGATATATGTGAAATGCATGTATGAGTTTTATTTTGTATATGTGAATTTAGAAGCATGATACTCTTGGAAATAAGTGTTATTTAAGCCTGATTAAATTATTACATAAATCCTTTTATTACAAGTGACATAGTAAGGGACCATTCCGAACCCAACGGTTTGAGGTCTTCCCTTGCGAGGGGTGAGTGCGGCCTTAAATCTCATTTTCCCGGTTCACACCGGGTGGCGACTCCATTACTCTCCGGTTTAGTCCCTCGTGGCTACTCTGTACTCCCGACTAGGCCGCGAGCCTAGAACAGCATGCGTCGCCCAGTTCCTGTGTTCCCACAGCAGCCATCAACCAGTCCAATTGCACAAAGATATTCATGAAAGATTACAACTCAATTGAACTTGTTTTGTCACAGACACATGCCAATAAAAAAAGGTGCTAACAATCTCCCTCTTTGGCATTCCGTGACAAAACACTACCTAATACACAGACTACGGTAATAGACCCAAAAAGAAAATAGTCAACTGTCAACCATCAAAACAGAGACTTATTACAATTGGACTCGATCTAATACCTAACCAAGTAGTCTTAAAATCAATGCCATGCAGCAACAAACCTGTTTACCTGAAACATCCACAAACAACAATATACTGTGAAAAGCATTGGGATTATCAAGTATAAAATAAACAGGTATAAAACTTATGCATGTACAAGTAGATATCTATCTCTCCCTTAATTTGAACTCCTTCTAAAACGGAGATATCTAAAGGATAATCTACTACTCCCTCCCATATATTAAGGCTCTCCCCCTTAATATATTACTCTCCCCCTTTTTGTCACGAAATGACAAAGGAAGAAAGAAACAGGAAAAACAACATGAGACAAACACATGCAAGAGAATAAACAAACATGACTTACTCCCCCTCACTAACAGGCTAACTCAGTTAGTAAAAAACTAATCAAATAGGAAGTAAACACTCAATGATATGCAAAATAAATTATATGCAATGATATGAAGCATATACAAGCACACAATGAGATAAACAAAAAAATCCTGTCAAAACTGACTGAAACAGCATTTCAAGCAGCTACAATGATATTCAGTCAGTATTCAGCTGTTTATGACATGAAACAATATGCATCATTTTAAAAGTGGCTAAATACAATACTTATGCATATGATATAAACACCAAATCATATCAAGCACTTGCGTGAGAAATAAAGTGCACAACAAATCAAGGCTTAAGACCTTATTTTATGAGTTGGACACAGCCAAAGAAATCCATCTATAAACAAACCAAGTCCACAAAATATGTGTTCAAACCCAGCACCACTAGGACTTGAAAAATAAGCAACATTGGTTGCATGCTATATTGTTTACCCCATAAATATCATGAGCTCATATTTAACAACTCTTTCGAGTGAAGGGTTTTTTCCCTTATCTTTTGAATTGGGCCACATTGGCTCTTTTGCACTTGAGGCTCATTTTTTTTTATAAATATATTTCTTTTTACTTTTGCAAAAGGGGATAGCACAAGGTCAACTAGTCAAAGGTCACAATATTCAGTAAATAAAGTATGGTAGAAAATAGATTGCCAGTCTAAAACTCATACATGCGACCAAGCCTTGATAAAATAAAATCGTGTATGTGAATTGCAAGCACATGATATACCAAGAGTTTTTATCACACACACATATGCATATAGAGCATCAATAAATATAACAACATATTATACATGCATAATCATATTGTTGGGGTTGGTGCTCAGAGCGCCAATTCCCGGTTGTATTTCTGTTAAATACTTCTGTAAAACATTATTATTATGAATAATATATGCAGTTTCTATAATATAATCTATCTTTCTATATGGTAAAGACGTAATGACCCGAGAATGATTAGTCATGATACAGTTGCAAAAGCGTCGCAACGGACATTGAGAAGTATCATGACGTTTTCATTCTCAGACAGTTCCTGGTCAAGGTTTACACTACTTGGTCAGTATAGTAAACCTGTTGAGACCGGTACATGTCGTATACTGGAATATATGATTCCGATGGTTTCTCAATAAACCATTAGTCTGGGAGACTAGTATAGATGTGTAGGTGTTTATAGCGGATAAACACTGAACGACTCACCGAAGATTCTTAATGGATGGTACACCAGCGTCAATAAGAATCTTCTTGGGTTGAGTAGCACTTGTGATTCTTAGACTTGAGATACCATTGTGGGCACATGAGACATCTTCTACACTTAGACGGCAGTCACATCACCGATCTATTTAGATCAGACCTCCGCCTGTTCGTTGGGTGTAGATAGATCCTCAGGGTGTCCTATGTGTATCAAGAAAGGATCCGTCAGTTCTGTGTATCAGAGCATAGGTAGTCCATATGATTAGCAATCAGATAAAACCATGGGCCCGTGGTAAAGTTTAGAAGCTAGTTCTAAACATTCTTTTAGAGATTGCTAATAGAATAGTCGACTGGATAATCCCGATAGAGATTTGACGTTTACATCTATATCTCTGGGATTTATCCGGATACCTGTGACAGAGGAATTATACATTTGCCATGACCTCGACCTGTATGGTTCAGCGTGATTATCCGTGATCGTCATAATCTACGGGTGGATAGATTATGGACACGAAATTTGATTTCGTGACGGATATACCTGAATCTAGAGAGTCTCAATAATGAAACATACTCGTAGAGCACTAGAGCAACATTAATAAATAATATTGATTATTTATAAAGTTGTTTAAAGGTTAAACGCAAGATACGTGCTAAAGGGACTAGATAGTCATTTGCCTAATTATTGTGTATTTACATTTAATACTTGATTAATTTAAATACACATTAATTAATAGTCAAAATGAGTTATTTGACTTTTATCCTAAATGAATATATGTTTTTAATATTTAATGTAAATATTATACATATATTTAATATATTTGTATTTGATTAATTAATTAATTATTTAATTGTTAAATGATTAAATTAATTAAAATATAAATATCTTATGTTAGGATGTTTGAATTAAATGACATTAGTTGCAATTGTTGACTTAAATAAATATCCATAAAGTGTTTTAGATATTTGTCAAGTTGATTAAATGACTTTGAAATGAAAATTTTTGGTATATGCTTGTTGTTATTTTCGGCCAAGGCATTTTCTTTCACAAGTATATATTGTTTTCATTTGCTTTTCATTTGGATAACCTAATACACTTTACTAAAACATAAAACTCCATTGAAGAAAGACAAAGGAAGCTTGAGAAAAGAAAGACAAAAATCAAAAAAGCTTGGATTTTTAGTAAGTTTCTTGAACTTGCTATTAGTAAGGAATTTGTTCCTTAGGTTATAGGCTTTAATATATGACATTCTTAGGATGTTTCTTTCTTTGTTCCTTGTGGTTTTTGTTGATGGATGTTTTGGTGGATGTGTAAAGCATGTGTGATGAAGGAAGTGTATGACTATTGTAGTTATAAACATTCTTTTAAGGTTTTGGAAACCATGTTGCTAATCTAGAGTTTTTGACCCACTCTTAAATGACCTAGATTTGATCTTGAGTTGTTTCATTGTGTTGAGACTTGGATTGGATGGAAGAATGATGATTGAAGTAATTGATTTAGTGTATTTGGTCTAATTTGTCCAATTTGTGGAAATTGTAAAATTAGGGTTCATGACCTATTTCAAATTTTGGGCTTTTCATATATGTGTTGTATTTGTGTGTGTATATGATGCATATTGTATTTGTGTGTGTATATGATGCATATAAAGTTTCATGTTCATTGGATTACATTTAGATGTGTTTTGAGACATGAAATGACAAAGTGCACAATTGTGCTCCCTTATGGTGCTCTCGGCCTTGTGAGAGAAATTTGGGGATTTTGGTGTTTTTGGTGTTTTGATGTTTTGAGCATCATAAGTTCATCTTAGAAATGATTTAGAATCATTCAAAATTGATTAGATCAATTTCGGACTAAAATGGACAAAAATACAAAGCAAGGGTAATTTGGTAAATTCACTTGAATATGATTCATTTGAATTTTATTTCATAATTTGATTATTGGAATATTAAATAAATATGTTTATTTAATTAATCCGAGAAAATTTTTTTGAAATCTGAAAATCGGATTTTCACCGCTTCCGCTGCGTTACCGGATTCACCCCCTAAAAACCCCTACAAAATGGTATCAGAGCGAGTCTGATTCTAGGCCACCTAAAATGATTAGCCTTCATTGAATCAATGTTTAATCATGTTTTCTTGACTTTATGCATGCCTATTAGGATCTAAATTGGTTAGATTTAGGGTGTATGACACTTAGCGGAAAATCCCTAATTAATAAGGTTTGAATGTAATTATGTATTTGATGCATGTTATATGGTCCGTCTTGTCAATACGGATTATGAATACTTCTTTGTGACTACATCCGAGACCGTGCCTCTGCTGTGAGGATGTAGCCGATAAAGATTTATTTATATCGGATGTATATCAGATACTAGGTAAATTCAAGTAAAAGCGGAATTCTGAACGTGCCCTAGCTGTCAGGATTACGTAAGTAACTTGAATTTATCATTGACGAGTTTAACCTTGGTACGTCTCCTTGTGGGCCTGCCTTCGCAGCGACAACGAGAAACGGCCAGGACCGGATACTTAGGAGTCATTAGTGAATGATTGACAAATGAGTTGTCTACCTGATGAATATACGTAGGCGAGACTGTGCCTCTGCTGTGAGCCGAAATATATTCACGGGATCCACTTTTCACTATTAGTATTTAATTTAATTATTAAATATTTGTATTCTGTTTTGGGATTACAGTATTGCATGATTTAGTGGGAGGGGCATATTAGATTAAAAATCCATGATCTAGTTTATGTTTTTGATATTATATAAAACTGTTTTATTTCTGCTAACCGTTTTTCGTGATCTATATGATAGATTGGCGATGGCGGCACAATCCACAAATCAATTTGCGCGTATGCTTGATGCGAACAAACTGAAAGGCGCTGAGAACTTTGCAGACTGGGAATTGGATTTGAGGATTGTCCTCGATTCCGAAAAGCCGGGTTATGTTCTTGAGGGTCCGTTGCCCCTTGCAGTGGGTGCGGATGCTTCGGAGGAGGAACGCCAAGTTTTTGAAACTTGGAAGGATGATGATTTAAGGGTTAAATCATACATCCTTAGTTCACTGTCTCTGAAACTCAAGCAACAGTACTATGGTATGCTAGATTCCTATAGTATGATGACGCGATTGAGACAATCGTTTGAGAACCAAGAACAAGTGATTGTTCACAAAGTCGCCATGGAACTGTTCCATTCGCGTCTGGATGAGGGGCAGAGTGTTAGCCCACATGTTCTTCAGATGATCGATTTGATCGGTCAATTGAGGCAACATAATCTCATCTTGAATGACATTCTCGGTAGGAGTGTCATTCTTGGTTCACTACCAGCTTCATTTTGCCAGTTCGTGATGTACTTCAACATGCACGGGACTGTCTGTACCTACCAGGAGCTACATAGGATGTTGCTCACGGCAGAAGAGGACCTTAAGAAGGAAGTACCGACTCGCCCTCCTAGAACTACTTCTCTTTCGGCTTCTTCCCAATGATGGTCCAAGGGAAAGAAAAAGAAAGGCAAGAAGAAGAAGAAGGCTTTTGGTCCTCAACAACAGGCGAAGATTGCAAAGCCCAAAAGGGCTTCTGAAGACAAATGCCACCACTGCGGCAAAGTCGGGCACTGGAAAAGGAACTGTTCTGATTACATTGCCCAAGTGAGGAGAGACAGAGCTTCTACATCAGGTACTTTTATTTTTCCAATTATTGATTTATCTTTGGCTTGTGAAGCCGTTACATCCAGCTGGATTTTAGATTCTGCTTGTCCCATTCACATTTGCAATTCGTTGCAGGTGCTGAAGGAAAGTAGGAAACTGAAGCCTGGAGAGATGCAGTTGCGGTTCGGGAGTGGAGACTCTTTGGATGCAGTTGCAGTGGGAGTATGCGAGATCTCATTGCCGAATGAGACACTTTTGTTATATGACTGTCATTTTGTACCGGGATGTGTCGCAAATATTATATCACTTTTTGTATTAGATACAGAAGGCTTTTGTATTAATATTAAAAATAGTTCTTTGTATTTATATGATAAAAATAATATTCAGATCCTTTGTTGTCCAAACCAGCATGGTCATTATACATTGCAAACTTCAAAAGATATATTAAATACTGGAGTTAATAAACGTAGTTTACCTGTAATTAATAATACTGAACTTTGGCATATGAGACTTGGTCACATTGGCGTTAAACGCCTTACCCAATTGGTTAGGAATGGTTTGATATCAGATCTTACCATTGAACCATATCCAACTTGTGAATCCTTTATTCAGGGTAAGATGACCAAAGCCCCATTTTCTGGTGTTGGACTCCGCGCCATTAACTTACTGGAACTCGTACATTCTGATGTATGTGGTCCACTAAGTCAAACTGCTCATAGTGGTTATTCATACTTCGTTACCTTTACCGATGATTTGTCACGGTACGGTTATGTGTATTTGATCCGACATAAATCGGAAACCTTTGAAAAGTTCAAAGAGTTCTGAAATGAAGTAGAAAAAAAAACTGGTAAATATATTAAATGTCTTCGATCAGATCGAGGCGGTGAATATATGAGTGGTGAGTTCATGGATTATATGAAGGAGAATGGGATTCTCGCTCAATATACTCCTCCAGGTACACCACAGCACAATGGTGTATCTGAAAGGAGAAATCGGACTTTATTGGATATGGTCCGATCGATGTTGAGTTTCACAGATTTGCCCTATTACTTATGGGGTTACTCTCTCTTAACAGCCGCACATCTTTTGAATAAGATTCCTTCAAAGGCTGTTCCTACGACACCGTATCAGATATGGTTCGGTAGGAGACCAAATCTTAATTATATTAAGGTTTGGGGTTGTCCTGCCTATGTCAGGGTGACTCAGCAAGATAAGCTTTCGCCTCGAGGGCAAAAGTTTAGGTTTGTTGGATATCATTCGAATACGAGGGGATATATGTTCTATGATACCGAGCATCGAAATGTGTTCGTAGCTCGCTTCGCAAAATTTCTAGAAGTAGAATTTTTGTTAGAAGGTGGTAATCATAGACAGGTTGAGCTTGATGAAGTCCAACCTGAAAACAACGAGCCAACGGAGGAACCTGAAGTTCAAGTAGATGAAGGACCTTCAACACACACACTCCGTAGGTCGGAAAGGGTATCTAGACCTCCTGAACGCTTGTATTTGATACAAGAAAAGAGTCTGGATGTTATCTTAGTTGAAGAGACAGATCCTTTCACCTATAGAGAATCGATGTTGGACATCGACTCCGTGAAATGGCAAAGTGCCATGAAATCCGAGATAGACTCAATGCATGAAAATCAAGTTTAGGACTTGATTCCGCTTCCCCAAGGAATTGTTCCTATCGGTTGTAAATGGGTTTACAAAAGGAAGCGCGGGCCTGACGGTAAGGTTGAAACTTACAAGGCCCGACTGGTAGCAAAAGGTTACACGCAGCGACCTGGCGTCGACTACGATGAAACTTTTTCGCCGGTAGCAATGCTTAAGTCTATCCGGATTTTGCTTTCTATAGCTGCGTATCATGACTACGAGATTTGGCAAATGGATGTCAAAACGGCTTTTCTAAATGGATTTCTTGATGAAGAAATCTATATGGAACAGCCGGAAGGTTTCGCATCCAGCGAAATCTCGGGTATGGTATGTAAGCTTAAGAAGTCCATTTATGGACTTAAACAAGCTTCACGAAGTTGGAATCTTCGATTCGATGAGATTATTAGATCGTCTGGTTTTCTCAAGAATTTGGAAGAATCATGTGTGTATCAGAAGGCCAGTGGGAGCATGGTCGTATTTTTAGTCCTATATGTTGATGACATCCTAATCATTGGGAATGATTTAGGTATGTTGCAAAGCGTCAAAGCGTACCTCTGTAAGAATTTCTCCATAAAGGACCTGGGAGAAGCTTCCTATGTTTTAGGGATAAAACTCTATAGAGATAGACAAAGGAGGCTGATTGGGTTATCCCAATCAACGTACGTAGATAAGATCTTGGAACGGTATAGCTTTGGTAACTGTAAGACAGCAAACATACCGTTCCGACATGGGATTCATCTTTCCAAGAAGATGTGTCCACAAACAGAAGATGAGAAGGTTAGAATGTCTAACCAACCTTATGCTTCATGTTTGGGTAGCATAATGTATGCCATGTTATGTACGAGGCCTGATATCAGTTTCGCTGTTAGCGTAACTAGTCGATATCAGTCCAATCCAGGTAATGACCATTGGATGGCCATTAAACATATCCTAAAGTATCTTAAAGGTACTTAGGATAAGTTAATAGTTTATGGAGGAAACGAACTGCAGGTTAATGGGTATAAAGACTCTGATTTCCAATCGGATCCCGATGATAGAAAGTCTACATCTGGATTTGTCTTTACCCTTAACGGAGGTGCAGTTTGTTGGAAGAGTTCCAAACAGGGATCGACAGCTGATTCCACCACTGAGGCGGAATATATTGCAGCTTCTGAAGCTGCAAAAGAGGCTGTGTGGATAAAGAACTTTATCACAGAATTGGGAGTTGTCCCAAGTATCGAGAATGTGATTCCGTTATACTGTGATAATACTGGAGCCATTGCGCAAGCAAAGGAACCGATGGTGTATCAGAAGTCGAAGCATGTGGAACGCAAGTACCACATCATTCGAGAGATCGTGTCGCGAGGGGATATTGTCGTGTGCAAGGTACCGAGTAAATATAATGTAGCAGACCTGCTGACAAATGCCATACCTCCGAAGCTGTTTGATAAACACGTGGAGTCGATGAGTATTAGATACAATTGATATTGGCACTAGAGCAAGTGGGAGATTTTGTTGGGGTTGGTGCTCAGAGCGCCAATTCCCGGTTGTATTTCTGTTAAATACTTCTGTAAAACATTATTATTATGAATAATATATGCAGTTTCTATAATATAATCTATCTTTCTATATGGTAAAGACGTAATGACCCGAGAATGATTAGTCATGATACAGTTGCAAAAGCGTCGCAACGGACATTGAGAAGTATCATGACATTGTCATTCTCAGACAGTTCCTGGTCAAGGTTTACACTACTTGGTCAGTATAGTAAACCCGTTGAGACCGGTACATGTCGTATACTGGAATATATGATTCCAATGGTTTCTCAATGAACCATTAGTCTTGGAGACTAGTATAGATGTGTAGGTGTTTATAGCGGATAAACACTGAACGACTCACCGAAGATTCTTAATGGATGGTACACCAGCGTCAATAAGAATCTTCTTGGGTTGAGTAGCACTTGTGATTCTTAGACTTGAGATACCATTGTGGGCACATGAGACATCTTCTACACTTAGACGGCAGTCACGTCACCGATCTATTTAGATCAGACCTCCGCCTGTTCGTTGGGTGTAGATAGATCCTCAGGGTGTCCTATGTGTATCAAGAAAGGATCCGTCAGTTCTGTGTATCAGAGCATATGTAGTCCATATGATTAGAAATCAGATAAAACCATGGGCCCGTGTTAAAGTTTAGAAGCTAGTTCTAAACATTCTTTTAGAGATTGCTAATAGAATAGTCGACTAGATAATCCCGATAGAGATTTGACGTTTACATCTATATCTCTGGGATTTATCCGGATACCTGTGACGGAGGAATTATCCATTTGCCATGACCTCGACCTGTATGGTTCAGCGTGATTATCCGTGATCGTCATAATCTACGGGTGGATAGATTATGGACACGAAATTTGATTTCGTGACGGATATACCTGAATCTAGAGAGTCTCAATAATGAAACATACTCGTAGAGCACTAGAGCAACATTAATAAATAATATTGATTATTTATAAAGTCGTTTAAAGGTTAAACGCAAGATACGTGCTAAAGGGACTAGATAGTCATTTGCCTAATTATTGTGTATTTACATTTAATACTTGATTAATTTAAATACACATTAATTAATAGTCAAAATGAGTTATTTGACTTTTATCCTAAATGAATATATGTTTTTAATATTTAATGTAAATATTATACATATATTTAATATATTTGTATTTGATTAATTAATTAATTAATTAATTGTTAAATGATTAAATTAATTAAAATATAAATATCTTATGTTAGGATATTTGAAGTAAATGACATTAGTTGCAATTGTTGACTTAAATAAATATCCATAAAGTGTTTTAGATATTTGTCAAGTTGATTAAATGACTTTGAAATGAATTTGAAATGAAAATTTTTGGTATATGCTTGTTGTTATTTTCGGCCAAGGCATTTTCTTTCACAAGTATATATTGTTTTCATTTGCTTTTCATTTGGATAACCTAATACACTTTACTAAAACATAAAACTCCATTGAAGAAAGACAAAGGAAGCTTGAGAAAAGAAAGACAAAAATCAAAAAAGCTTGGATTTTTAGTAAGTTTCTTGAACTTGCTATTAGTAAGGAATTTGTTCCTTAGGTTCTAGGCTTTAATATATGACATTCTTAGGATGTTTCTTTCTTTGTTCCTTGTGGTTTTTGTTGATGGAAGTTTTGGTGGATGTGTAAAGTATGTGTGATGAAGGAAGTGTATGACTATTGTAGTTATAAACATTCTTTTAAGGTTTTGGAAACCATGTTGCTAATCTAGAGTTTTTGACCCACTCTTAAATGACCTAGATTTGATCTTGAGAATGATGATTGAAGTAATTGATTTAGTGTATTTGGTCTAATTTGTCCAATTTGTGGAAATTGTAAAATTAGGGTTCATGACCTATTCCAAATTTGGGGATTTTCATATATGTTGTGTATTTGTGTGTGTATATGATGCATATAAAGTTTCATGTTCATTGGATTACATTTAGATGTGTTTTGAGACATGAAATGACAAAGTGCACAATTGTGCTCCCTTATGGTGCTCTCGGCCTTGTGAGAGAAATTTGGGGATTTTGGTGCTTTTGGTGTTTTGATGTTTTGAGCATCATAAGTTCATCTTAGAAATGATTTAGAATCATTCAAAATTGATTAGATCAATTTCGGACTAAAATGGACAAAAATACAAAGCAAGGGTAATTTGGTAAATTCACTTGAATATGATTCATTTGAATTTTATTTCATAATTTGATTATTGGAATATTAAATAAATATGTTTATTTAATTAATCCGAGAAAAAGTTTTTGAAATCTGAAAATCGGATTTTCACCGCTTCCGCTGCATTACCGGATTCACCCCCTAAAAACCCCTACACATATATCCTACATACCAGGATCACATGCACATGTTATTCATACTCTAGTCAAGCCATAAAAAAGGAATATTTTTTGTCTTTTCCAATTTCTATATTATTTTTTTTTGATTTTTCAGTTTTAACACAAAAAAATAAAGACACAAAATGACTTGACAATATCCAATGGTATGTGGAGTTCTATCCCGAGTACAGATCATACAACCGTCCATTCGGAATCGGCTATGAAATTTATGTCCGGGTTTTCATTCTATATACCAAGGAATATAACAAAACAAGACACACACACCCATATTGCAGTGAAAATAAAGAAAAACGTGCAAAAATATAAAACACACGCACACACACATGCAATGGGAAAACAAATAAAACTTCTAGGAATAGTTACACCAAAGTGCACTCTCATCATGCTTGTCAGGAGCAAGGCATTCAGAAGTATAAGGGAATACATCTTGCTTCCTCACCCAAATTTTCTTAGGAATCTCTTCCACATGAGTATTCCCAGACAACAAAGCAAGTTTCTCACTCAGGAATTGAGCTTGTTTGGTTAGTGCAGAAACTTGAGACATTAGATTTGACGAATCAAATTTAGAAGACACACTCTTAGGCCTCTTCTTTTGCTTGTGCAACATGAAGCACTTAGGCCTAATTGTGGGACACAGAAACTGAGCGACGCCGTTCCTAGGCTCGCGGCCTAGTTGGGAAGGATTACATAACATGGAGTCGCCACCCGGTGTAGACCGGGACAAAGATTTAAGGCCGCACTCACCCCTCGCAAGGGAAGACCTCAAACCGTTGGGTTCGGAATGGTCCCTTACTCATGTCACTTGTAATGAAAGGATTTATATAATAATTTAAACAAGCTGAAGTAACACTTATTTCTAAGGGTATCATGCTTCTAAATTCACATTTATAAAATAAAATATGCACCTAAATATACATGTATTTCACATATATCTCATATTCAAAATTGCATGCTTAATATATCTCAAGATAGCAATGAACATACAAAATTACATATCACATTCGGGAAAACACAAGCACACATATTGACCCTACAAGCACACATATGGGCACTTTCCCAAGCGGTACG
Organism: Zanthoxylum bungeanum; assembly: GCA_019454045.1. Lineage (NCBI taxonomy): Eukaryota > Viridiplantae > Streptophyta > Magnoliopsida > Sapindales > Rutaceae > Zanthoxylum > Zanthoxylum bungeanum. Next base: position 30,161 of record SKCR01035457.1, on the reverse strand, counting down.
TGGAATTGTAGCCCAAGTACAGACCGCACTACCGTCCATTCGGAATCGGCTACGGAATTTACGTCTGGGTTTCCATCCGATATACCGCAAGAAATAATACTCAAATGTTATCATGACATAAGCATACGAATTGTGACATATTTGTATAAGAAAGATCAACCAATAGGCAATTATGCATGAATATAATAAGACAGACTCAGTTCAGTGTGTGCACGTTCGTGTAGCGTTCGTAAACGCGTTCGAACGGAAATGAAACAGAATGTTCACGTTCGAGTAGCGTTCGTAAACGCGTTCGAACGGAAATGAAACAGAATGCTCACGTTCGAGTAGCGTTCGTAAACGCGTTCGCACGGAAATGAAACAGAATGCTCACGTTCGAGTAGCGTTCGTAAACGCGTTCGAACAGAAATGAGACAGAATACTCACGTTCGAGTAGCGTTCGTAAACGCGTTCGAACGGATACGAGACCTGACACATAATAAGGCAAAAAACACATGCGCGTTCGAGTTGCGTTCGTGAACGCGTTCGAACGGACACGGACCTGATGCATGAAATAGGATGCAATATATAAACAGAAAATAAAAGGGCGCGGCGAAGCACTGCCGTAAAGGTGACCTTTTGGGGCTCTTGATCTCTCAAAGAGAGGACCTTTAGACCAACATGCTAAGCCCATGCGCGTCACATCACACATACAAGAATAGAACCAATCATATCAACCAAGTATGCCCGATTGAACACACCTTACATCCAATCCGAACACACATCAACCGGCGCGGCAAAGCATCGTGGTAAAGGGCTTTCAGCCCCTCCCCATAGGGGATCTCACAACACACTTACTAAGCCCATGCGCTCGATTGACTTATACATACGAAAATAAAGATAACAATATCAAACTAAGTATGCCCGATTGAACGTATCTCGCGTCCAACCGAACATACATCAACCGGCGCGGCGAAGTAGTGTCACGAAGGTGGCCTTTTCGGCTCTTTGTCTCCTAAATGGAGGACCTTTGGACTAACTCACTAAGCCCATGCGCTTGGTTGAATCATGCATAACTAACGACATATTGAATTCAAGTAAGCAAACTAAATGAACAAGAGCAACATAACAAAAAGAAAGATGGTGCCGTTTACCCAAGCGGTACGTGGAATTGTGGCCCGAGTACAGATCATATTACCGTCCATTCGGAATCGGCTATGAAATTTATGTCCGGGTTTCCATCCGATATACCGCGAGAGTTGACACATCTCTCATTCATCCAATACCCACAACATACATCATACACACAATAGGTACCACAAATACAGAAAATATAATCAAAATAAATGACCAGAAAGTAAAATGAGAATAAGTGTGAAAGATACCCTCAGGTCTAACCTTTTAAGCCGTCTCTCGGACTCACGTTCCACGAAGATCGAAAGGGGGGTAAAAGCTCCGCAACTTTTTCTGGTCCGCTGGTTCAACGTCCTAGCTCACTGTTCCGCTGCTTTGCTTACGATTCGAACTCCGTTATGCTCCTATTCGGCTCCTGTTTTGCTGCTCACTGCACGGGCTACCTGTTTCAATGTTTTCAAAGAACTATTCCAAGTTGTGTGGGTTCTTAGTGCAATTAAAAGTGATTATTTTTAAGATTATCTATGTAGTTTTCTAAGTTACTGTTTTTTTTTAAGGATTTGGACTGCTGTGTTTGTGTGATTTTCGGTGATGTATGGAGGTTTAGAGGGGCTGGTTTTCGGTGGTGATTAGGGGTTGTTTTGGTGCTTGTAGTTTCGGTGATGTGAGGGTGGTTAGTTGTGGTAGATTCGGCTATGGAGGAGATGGTTGAGGTTCTTTTGTTCTCTTTTTGTGTGTGTAGGAAGTGTTTTCTCTTTTTGTCTGTTTTGGGTGTGTAGAGAGAGTCTAGAGAGATTTTGAGAGAGCTTGGGTGTGAATTGTGTTGTGTGAAGGAGAGGAATGGCCTTGGTTAGGGGTTGTTTATATAGAGAATGGCTAGGGTTGACAAGGGAAGGGATCTTGTTTCCAAATTAGGAGAGGTGAGAAAGGCATACACAAGATTGAGGGGGGACAAGATATTTTAAATTAGGAAGTTGTAATATTTAATTTGTGTTGGTTTAGGAATACAAATATTTTATATTGGTAAATATCTTATTAGATTAGGAAGTCAAATATATGATTGGCTTTAATTGGTTAAGATGATTTTAATTAGGCATATCTTCTTTTTAGTTTAGGTAAATATTTTATTAATTGGTAAATGGTTTAAATATTTTATTTAATGTTTAATATTTAAATTAATATTTATTTATTTAATTTGGGATGTGTTTTATGGGCTTTGGGGAGCTAAATGGGCTGGGTGTGAGGCTAGCAGCAAAACTAGAATTACCGATACCGTTCGAACGCTTCCTCGAACGCAGCACGAACGCCCGCAATCTGTTTTCCGTTCGAACGAAGTAACGAACGCAGCACCAACGAAGACAGTGAGCTTGTTTATTCTGAATTCCCCCTTCCGATATCCGTTTCCCGCGGCTTTCATGACTCAAAAGGTAGTGCCTCCAAATGAGACTCATCATCGGGTTTCACATGCGAAAATGCAATGCCTACAGTCGCCCCCACTTTGATGGGACTTGTGCAGTGTGTGACTTTGAACAATCCTATCAAAGTTATGCAATGCATTTTACTTACCTGGCTAGCTAGCTGTCTCGAGCTGAGCTGATACTGCAGTGGACCTCGATCCTGAGACGCGTCTCGATGCTGCTGATAATGTGGGCCTCGAACCTGGGACGCATCCCAATAGCTGCAACTGACAACGGGGGCCTCGACCCTGGGACGCATCCCAATACCGCTGACAAAATGTGGGCCTCGACCCTGGGACGCATCCCGAAAAATGATGATGCAGTGGACCTCGATCCTAGGACGCATCCCAATAGCTGCAACCAACAACGGGGGCCTCGACCCTGGGACGCATCCCAATACCGCTGACAAAATGTGGGCCTCGACCCTGGGACGCATCCCGAAAATGATGATGCAGTGGACCTCGATCCTGGGACGCATCCCAATAGCTGCAACCGACAACGGGGGCCTCGACCCTGGGACGCATCCCAATACCGCTGACAAAATGTGGGCCTAGACCCTGGGACGCATCCCGAAAATGATGATGTGGAGCTTCGCTCCTCAGCCGATATGGGCTTCACCCCCAAGCTGACATGATGTGATGTGGAGCCTCGCTCCCCAGTCGATATGGGCTTCGCCCTCCGAGACCCATACCCGGAACTTAACTTCATTGGGACCTCAATCTTCAGATTACTGCCCATATCAAATGTTGTGCCTTTACCATCTCTGATTGGCTCACTGCTCGCTCTTTTCCGTCTTCAACACCTGTTTACACAAAACATAACACACAAAAATATGCAATAGGTTACGTGTATGCATGTATGCAGGAGTTTTCTTATTCTGTTGGGTTAGGTCTTCCGCTGGCGACCAAGTCTTCTTAAGCAAAGTACAACTTCAACCTGTCGACATTGATTGGTTCTGTGAATTCATTTCCTTCCAAGTCTGATAGCTTCACTGCTCCATTTCCCATGACTTTCTGAACGATGTAAGGTCCTTCCCAGTTAGGCCTGAATTTCCCTCTCGGGTCCGTCGTCGACGGCCTCGACTGCTTAAGTACCAAATCACCCCTTCTGATCTTTGTGGGACGTACTTTCTTGTTGAATGCCCGGGCTAGTCTCTTTTGATACAACTGCATGTGATACAAAGACTTCGTTCTCTTCTCATCCAATAGTACCAACTGATCAAATCTCTGTGCGGCCCATTCCTGTTCCGGTAATTCTGCCTCTGCCAATACCCTCAGGGACTGTATTTCTACTTCTACTGGCAATACTGCTTCCATTCCGTAGACCAAGGAGTAAGGTGTTGCACCCGTTGCCGTCCTTACTGATGTTCTGTATCCCACAAAGCATACGGTAACTTCTCGGCCCAATCTCTACAATTTTCTGTCATCTTGGCTAAAATTGTCTTTATAGTCTTGTTGGCTGCCTCAACTGCCCCATTTGCCTGCGGCCTGTACGGTGATGACTTGTGGTGGCCTATCCCGTGCCTCTGTAACATTGCCTTCGTCTCTCCTTGAAACTGGACGCCGTTGTCTGTCACTACATGATGCGGCATACCATACCGACAAATGAGGTTCCGAGCTATGAACTTTGCCATCTGCTTCGCTGTAACGTTCCGGAACGACTCAGCTTCTACCCACTTTGAGAAGTAATCATCTACTGCTACTACTATGAAGCGATGCCCATTTGATGCATTTGGTCGAATTTCCCCAATCATATCTATTCCCCATGCTGAGAAAGGCCACGGCTCTGACAACCCGTGTAATTCTGTATGCGGCAGATGACTCAGATTGCCGTTTATCTGACAGTCGTGACAGTGCTTTACCATCCTTGCGCAGTCTGTCTCCATAGTCGACCAATAAAACCCCTGTCTCACTATCTTGCGGGACAAGTTCAACCCATTCATGTGCGGACCACATACCCCGGCATGTACCTCTTCCATCACTTTCTGAGCTTCTTCTTTTCTCAAACATTTCAACTGAATACCGTTTGCCTGTCTCTTGTACAGTTCCCCTCTCAAAGTCACATACTGGGAAGCCAACTTCTGAATGGCTATTCTGTCTTTTCTGCCCGCCCCTTCCGGGAATTCACCATGTTCCAGATACCTCTGAATGTCATAATACCAAGGTTTACCGTCGTCAACCTCAACTTCCAGAATTCTCTCTATCTCATAAGCAGGTTTACTTGCTGTTGTCAGTACCAACGGTCTCATCACTAACTTCTCTGGATTTTCCCAAGTCGCTGCTAGTGTAGCCAATGCGTCTGCCATCTGATTCTCTTCCCTCGGTCGGTAGGTGCTGAAACTTACACTCGGGGATATCTTGTGCCAATTTTCTGAGGTGAAAAAGGTAAGGCTTCAACCGTTCTTCCTTCAATTCCCATTCTCCTCGCATCTGCTGGACTACTAACATGGAATCTCCATAGATTTCCACACTCCCGGCCTTCAAGGCTATCAATGCTGTCAGGCCAAAAGCACATGCTTCATACTCAGCCATGTTATTAGTCACTCGGAATGTCAACCTCTTAGCCAAAGGCAAAGTCTCTCCCTCGGGGGTTACTATCACGATCCCAATTCCGGCTCCCTTGTAATTTACTGCTCCATCAAAATACATCTTCCATCTCTGAACTGTTATTGCCTGGATCTCTTCATCTGGAAACTCAAACTTATATTGATCCCCCTCAACAGGTTGCAATGCCAGAAACTCCGCTACTGCTCGTCCTTTGATCACTTTGGAGGTGATATACTCGATGTCGAACTCTGTCAACAATACCAACCATCGCCCAGTTTTCCCACTAGTGAAGGCACTGAATGAAGATATTTAAGAGGATTCTCCTTTGCCACCACTTGGATCTTGTAAGACTGGAAGTAATGTCGCAACTTTCTGGAAGCCCATACCACTGCAAGACAGATCTTCTCAACTTCCTGATACCGAGCCTCATACGGAAGCAGCTTCTTACTCAGATAATAAACTGCATGTTCTACCCTGTCTCATCTGCCTGTACCATCATACCTCCCAATGCTTCTGATTCTATAGCCAAATACAATATCAAAGGTCTACCCGGCCTCGGAGGTTTCAATACAGGAGGCTTTACCAAGTACTCTCTGATTCTGTCGAAGGCGGTCTGACACTGTTCATTCCACCTCACTGGCTGATCTTTCTCAACAATTTGAAGATAGGCTCACATACCGATGTCAACTTGGCAATAAACCGACTGATGTACTGAATCTTCCCCAAGAATGCCCGACTTCCTTTTCTGTCTCCGGCGTAGGCATTTCTGTGATTGCCTTGATCTTTTCGGAGTCTACCTCTATTCCGCCCATTCCCACTGTATGACCAAGCAATTTCCCTGATGTCACCCCAAAACACATTTCTTGGGATTAAGCCGCAGGTTATATCTGTCAACTCTCTGGAGGAACCTTTCCAATGCCTCAATATGCCCAACTCTCGTTTCTGATTTCACCATCATGTCATCCACATACACCTCAATCTCTTTGTGCATCAAGTCATGGAAGAGTGTAGTGGCCATCCGCTGATAGGTAGCTCCTGCATTCTTAAGCCCAAACGGCATCACCTTGTAACAATAGGTATCCCACTCGGTAACAAATACAGTCTTGTGTTTATCTTCTTCAGCCATGAGAACCTGATTGTACCCTGAAAATCCATCTGCAAATGAATACATAGCAGACAAAGCCGCACTGTCGACCAGAACATCTATATGCGGCAAAGGGAAATCATCTTTCGGACAAGCTTTATTGAGATCTCTGTAGTCTACACACATTCTGACCTTCCCATCTTTCTTCGGCACCGGCACTATGTTAGCCAACCATTCGGGATATCTTACCACTTCCAGGAACCCCACATCTATCTGCTTCTTAACTTCCTCTCTGACTTTCTCAGCCCATTCCGGTCTCATCCGTCGAAGTTTCTGCTTTACTGGCCTCATATTCGGATAAGTTGGTATTGTGTGTTGGGCAATGTTTCTGTCTACCCCGGGCATGTCCTCATAAGACCAAGCAAATACTTTGGCATATCTGACCAACACTTGTTCTAGTTTCTCTCTCTCTTCGGAGGTTACTTCACTTGCAATCAAAATTTCTTTGGGGTTCTCAAGTGTGCCCAAGTTAAATGCAATAGTTCTGGCTGAACTGATGTCAAATATGCTTGATTCATGCAGAGTGAATGGAAATGACTCAGGCAAGTAAGCAAAAGAAATGTCTTTATTATTGGATAATGCGGAAGTACATTCAAATAAGTCAGGAAGGTAAATGCCTTCATCATCTAGAGGCACTTCTTCCTCTGCAATCAGATCTTCTTCAGGCTTCTCATCTTCTTCCAGAGTCAGGTTCTCTAACTTCATCAATTCCTCCTCCCAAATCTCTGTTTCCACAGCTTTTCCAGCCAATGGTTTCTCACCCAACAAATCCTGGAAGATCTCAAACCCAGGCACCACAATCCCATTGACTTTCACAGGTTCAGGCTCTCCTTGATACCCTGAAGCTCTCACAAAGCACTCCATCAGTTTCAGGCCCTTTTTCTTGACCTTCGGCTTTTCTTCGTCAGATTTGTACCCCAAACCCTTCCGAGTAGTCTGTCCTCTGAAATCCGGCAATTTTGAACCTTTACCCGGCTCAAACTTCATCTTATCCATAATCCTAGCCACCCTAGGATCAACCCACTCCTCAAAAGTGGCTGATACCTGGAACATTGTGAAAGGTAGTATCTCCAAGGCGGCCATGGCATTGTCTAACTCGGCCCGGATGGTAACAATCTCTCCCTCATACGGGAATCTGATCATCTGATGCAAAGTGGAAGGCACGCCCCCAAGCTTGTGAAACCAAGGCCTTCCCAACAATAAGGCAAAAGTGGCTGGGATGTCCAGCACTGTGAACTCAACCTCATCTTCAATCGGCCCTACCTTGACTATAGCCACAAAGGTACCTCAACTCCCCGCTTACTGTCATCATAAGCTTTAATAGTCATACTAGAGGGATCCAAGTCTGTTGCTTTCATACCCAATCTTGCCAGAATTTTCAATGGGCACACATTGATGGACGAACCGTCATCCACCATCACACATGAAGTTTTCTTGCCCCTCACTTCAGCCCTGATAAATAGAGGCCTATTATGATTCCTCCCCTCCGGTGGGAGATCATCCTCAGAAAAAGATATCTGCAAAGCTTCCTTCTGAACTGACCCAACAAACATTGCGGGGTTGGCATCCTCCGGTACCACAATCTTGCTCAAGGCCTCAACCATAGCCTGTCTATGCTCCCGAGATGCAATAATAGTTCCCAGATACTGACTTGTGCTCTAGTCTTCCTCAATTGCCTCAGCACTATATCCCCTTCAGTTTTTTCTGCAGCCTCAACCACTTCTCTACCATCTGTCAAAGCTTCCTTACCCTTTTCCGCCATATCATTATAAAAACGACCGCTACGTGTCATTCCCCTTACTTCCTCCTCATCACTGCTAGAGAAATCAAGCCAAAAGTCCTTCTTCTGCTCAAACTCATCCTCACTAGTGCTATCCCAGATTCCCAGGCAAAAGGCTTGAGGGTGAAAGGATTTTAGGACAAGGTCTTCTGGAAGGCCAGAATTGATCATATAGGCTGGTGGTGGTACGGCACGGTAATTGGGTAAGGGGTTTCTGTGTGTATCGGGCTGTTCTGTTTCTGGGTTGGGTATTTCTTGGAGTCTATCAGGTCTTGGATTTCATGGCTGAGTCGGGCGCAGTTGTCGGTCGTGTCATGGCCTTTTTGTTGGTGGAAGTGGCAATAAAGGCTTAGGTTAATGTGTGGTGGTAGGGGATTGGGTAATGGTTTGGTATCCAAGGGTTTTAAAAGCCCTTGCCTCTTCAACTTCTCTAGCACCTTAGACAGGGGCCTTCCCAAGTTGGAAAACTGCCTGTTCCGGATAGCAGCAACTTCAGCAGAAACGGGCTTTGTTCCCGATGTTCCCCCAATGGGCCTCCTGTTTAGACCATAGAATTTTCTATTCTCGGCTCTTCTTCCTCTATCATATCCATGACAGTTTCCCTCAACTGTCGAAAGTCTGCAATCATGGAGGTCATCCTCCTCAACTTGCCGTAAATGGAGGGCTTGGTGCCCTTGATAATCATCTTGATCTGATCCTTCTCCGAAGGCCTAGTCTGCATTTTCAATAATTGACCCCTCCACCGGTCCACATACTCCTTAAAACTCTCCTCCGCTTTCTGCTTAACATTCTCCAGATCACGGAGTGACAGATCGATCTCCAAGTCAGTGACATATTGCTTCAGGAAAGCATCAGCTAACTCCCTCCAATCTTCCTTCACTTTCTTGTCCAAACTGTGGTACCATACCACGGGAGCCCCTTCAAGCGACATTCCAAACATTTTCTGCACCTGGCGCTGAGACAAGCCAACTGAACTCATGACTGATACAAACTGTCGGAGATGCACCCTCGGATCCCCATTCCCATTGAACTTAGCCATATCTGGCATCTTGAACTGTGCAGGCAACTGTTCCTCAAAAGTCAATGTGTCATAATCCAGCAAATCCTCATTCTTACCCCTCATCTTGCGGGTAACTGACTCAACCTGATCCCGAAGTTTCTGTAACTCTTCTGAGACCCAGATACTCTGCCTGCTGCATACTCTGCCATATCATCATCAAAAGCGGGGATATCATCCCCCAATCTGTTCGGAGATTCCTCTTGTCTCACATCCCCAGAATGAACCCCGGCACGAGACCCAGCTATACCAGCCATAGCAGTAGTCAAAGCCTGCAACTGTTCAGTGATCTTGGCGAGACCATTCTCTAACTGATCCATACGGGACACCTCATTATCGGATTCACTCATACTTGTTCTTTTAGTGAGTCTGGTTCCTTCTCTAACCCAAACGGTATCTATGGTGTCTTTTGAGACACAAAGGATGTTAACAGGGTATATGTATGCATGATATGCATAAGAAATATAACATATATTAAAGCAAATAAAATCACAAAAATCGGCCTATTATCATTTTAGAAGCTTTTGGGACAACTGTCATAAGGGTGAACCCGTCCCAGTTTAAATGGCACAACGAGTTCATGTCTTATGGCAAAGAGCCCAACTAAATCCAAATGATAATATTCCGAAACAAACAACAAGGTGGCCCATCACAATCACTTAGAATGGCCCAATGGTCATGAAATACGTTCTTGTCCCAGTTTAAATGGCCCAACAAGCCCATATCCCATGACAAATGGTCCAAATGGATCCAAACGGTGATGTTCCCAAACATAAGCATAGAAGGGAGATAATGCAAACATATCATAATAATTTTTTCATAATGGCCCATCAACATTTCAGAAGCCTTGGGCCTAAGTAGTCATACAGTACGAACTTGCCCCAGTTTAAATGGCCCAGCAAGCCCGTATTTTTGACAATAGTCCAACTGCATCCAAATGAGGATGGTCCACAAGCACATACTCAAGGAAATAATTGCTACTTTAACCATATAAACCAGTCTATGGGTGGGTTTACAAGAGTATGGACAAAGGCTCTACTGGCGAGGATAGCCCACAACTGGGTCTCCCCACTCAAGGGTTCAAGTGACCAAGTGAGCGTATCCCTTTTTATACACTAAGGTACGTGCCAATGAGCTATGGTGTGTGACGGACTGTCAAATGGATTTCCGTTGTAGATCCCCCAGAGGGAAGGTGGAGCGAGGCTCACTTAAATACCCAAGCCTCTTAGGCTCTTATCGCTTGTTGTCAGGAATAAACAACGAGTCCTCCAAATTAGTCCATCACAAAGGCTACAAGTAGATGGCCATATAGGTGTCCTCACAGCTTTTCCTTCTAGAAAGGTAGTGAATGAAGGAAGACACCAAACCATTACCTAGCCTCAAAGTGCCCTTGATTAAACTCTCACTTATCCACTATAGACATGGCCAATTAAAACATAAATCCACTCATTACAAGACAATATTTCGGGGCCAAATACATATCCCCAGTGGAGTCGCCAGACTGTGGGACACAGAAACTGAGCGACGCCGTTCCTAGGCTCGCGGCCTAGTTGGGAAGGATTACATAACATGGAGTCGCCACCCGGTGTAGACCGGGACAAAGATTTAAGGCCGCACTCACCCCTCGCAAGGGAAGACCTCAAACCGTTGGGTTCGGAATGGTCCCTTACTCATGTCACTTGTAATGAAAGGATTTATATAATAATTTAAACAAGCTGAAGTAACACTTATTTCTAAGGGTATCATGCTTCTAAATTCACATTTATAAAATAAAATATGCACCTAAATATACATGTATTTCACATATATCTCATATTCAAAATTGCATGCTTAATATATCTCAAGATAGCAATGAACATACAAAATTACATATCACATTCGGAAAACACAAGCACACATATTGACCCTACAAGCACACATATGGGCACTTTCCAAGCGGTACGTGGAATTGTAGCCCAAGTACAGACCGCACTACCGTCCATTCGGAATCGGCTACGGAATTTACGTCTGGGTTTCCATCCGATATACCGCAAGAAATAATACTCAAATGTTATCATGACATAAGCATACGAATTGTGACACATTTGCATAAGAAAGATCAACCAATAGGCAATTATGCATGAATATAATAAGACAGACTCAGTTCAGTGTGTGCACGTTCGTGTAGTTTGTAGCGTTCGTAAACGCGTTCGAACGGAAATGAAACAGAATGTTCACGTTCGAGTAGCGTTCGTAAACGCGTTCGAACGGAAATGAAACAGAATGCTCACGTTCGAGTAGCGTTCGTAAACGCGTTCGAACGGAAATGAAACAGAATGCTCACGTTCGAGTAGCGTTCGTAAACGCGTTCGAACGGAAATGAGACAGAATACTCACGTTCGAGTAGCGTTCGTAAACGCGTTCGAACGGATACGAGACCTGACACATAATAAGGCAAAAAAACACATGCGCGTTCGAGTTGCGTTCGTGAACGCGTTCGAACGGACACGGACCTGATGCATGAAATAGGATGCAATATATAAACAGAAAATAAAAGGGCGCGGCGAAGCACTGCCGTAAAGGTGACCTTTTGGGGCTCTTGATCTCTCAAAGAGAGGACCTTTAGACCAACATGCTAAGCCCATGCGCGTCACATCACACATACAAGAATAGAACCAATCATATCAACCAAGTATGCCCGATTGAACACACCTTACATCCAATCCGAACACACATCAACCGGCGCGGCAAAGCATCGTGGTAAAGGCTTTTAGCCCCTCCCCATAGGGGATCTCACAACACACTTAAAGCCCATGCGCTCGATTGACTTATACATACGAAAATAAAGATAACAATATCAAACTAAGTATGCCCGATTGAACGTATCTCGCGTCCAACCGAACATACATCAACCGGCGCGGCGAAGTAGTGTCACGAAGGTGGCCTTTTCGGCTCTTTGTCTCCTAAATGGAGGACCTTTGGACTAACTCACTAAGCCCATGCGCTTGGTTGAATCATGCATAACTAACGACATATTGAATTCAAGTAAGCAAACTAAATGAAAACAGAGCAACATAACAAAAGAAAGATGGTGCCGTTTACCCAAGCGGTACGTGGAATTGTGGCCCGAGTACAGATCATATTACCGTCCATTCGGAATCGGCTATGAAATTTATGTCCGGGTTTCCATCCGATATACCGCGAGAGTTGACACATCTCTCATTCATCCAATACCCACAACATACATCATACACACAATAGGTACCACAAATACAGAAAATATAATCAAAATAAATGACCAGAAAGTAAAATGAGAATAAGTGTGAAAGATACCCTCAGGTCTAACCTTTTAAGCCGTCTCTCGGACTCACGTTCCACGAAGATCGAAAGGGGGGTAAAAGCTCCGCAACTTTTTCTGGTCCGCTGGTGGTTCAACGTCCTAGCTCACTGTTCCGCTGCTTTGCTTACGATTCGAACTCCGTTTGCTCCTATTCGGCTCCTGTTTTGCTGCTCACTGCACGGGCTACCTGTTTCAATGTTTTCAAAGAACTATTCCAAGTTTTGTGGGTTCTTAGTGCAATTAAAAGTGATTATTTTAAGATTATCTATGTAGTTTTCTAAGTTACTGTTTTTTTTTAAGGATTTGGACTGCTGTGTTTGTGTGATTTTCGGTGATGTATGAAGGTTTAGAGGGGCTGGTTTTCGGTGGTGATTAGGGGTTGTTTTGGTGCTTGTAGTTTCGGTGATGTGAGGGTGGTTAGTGTGGTAGATTCAGCTATGGAGGAGATGGTTGAGGTTCTTTTGTTCTCTTTTGTGTGTGTAGGAAGTGTTTTCTCTTTTTGTCTGTTTGGGTGTTGTAGAGAGAGTCTAGAGAGATTTTGAGAGAGCTTGGGTGTGAATTGTGTTGTGTGAGGAGAGGAATGGCCTTGGTTAGGGTTGTTTATATAGAGAATGGCTAGGGTTGACAAGGGAAGGGATCTTGCTCCAAATTAGGAGAGGTGAGAAAGGCATACACAAGATTGAGGGGGGACAAGATATTTTAAATTAGGAAGTTGTAATATTTAATTTGTGTTGGTTTAGGAATACAAATATTTTATATTGGTAAATATCTTATTAGATTAGGAAGTTAAATATATGATTGGCTTTAATTGGTTAAGATTGATTTTAATTAGGCATATCTTCTTTTTAGTTTAGGTAAATATTTTATTTAATGGTAAATGGTTTAAATATTTTATTTAATGTTTAATATTTAAATTAATATTTATTTATTTAATTTGGGATGTGTTTTATGGGCTTTGGGGAGCTAAATGGGCTGGGTGTGAGGCTAGCAGCAAAACCAGAATTACCGATACCGTTCGAACGCTTCCTCGAACGCAGCACGAACGCCCGCAATCTGTTTTCCGTTCGAACGAAGTAACGAACGCAGCACCAACGAAGACAGTGAGCTTGTTTATTCTGAATTCCCCCTTCCGATATCCGTTTCCCGCGGCTTTCATGACTCAAAAGGTAGTGCCTCCAAATGAGACTCATCATCGGGTTTCACATGCGAAAATGCAATGCCTACACTAATCTGTCCTGCATTGCCACAGTGATGGCATACATGCACAAACCTCGGATGAGAGCGAGGTTTACCCACAACACCTCTAGATCGAGGTTGGGTCACAGGACGAGGAACAAAATGAGGAATAACATGACTACACTCAACATGTTTTTACCTACGTCATGTTTAGGAGGTTTAGGCACGACCCTAGATGTTGACACCTTATCACAATTAGGCTCAAAACTAACACCTAACATACAATCCACTTTCTTATTCCCACTAGAAAATACAGACAACTGAATTCTAGTATCTTCAAGTTCAGTCTCTAAAGCTAGGACTCTATCAATTAGACCCATATTCCTCTCCTTCAGGTCATCTACCATCAAGAGGCTTTTCTCAAATTTGGCTTGAGCTTCATTCTTTTCTAGCTCAACTAGTTTCAGCCTCTGATTGACCTCTATATTAGTCTTCTTAATAGCTAAACTCTCATTAAACAGTTCAATATAAGCTACCTGAAGACTTTCCTCATCAACGGACTCATCGAGAGAGATTTCTGAATCAGTATCATTAACAACAATCTCTCTCATCAGTCACACTAACAGTAAAGGCCATATAATTGCCTTTAGGAGAATCATCACCTTTAGAATCACTAAGGGATGCTACCGTGACTTTCTTGCCTTTAGCCCTAAGGTATGTGGGACACTCATGTCTAACGTGCCCATATCATTCACATTCATGGCACTTGACACCACGGGATCTACTATCCATATCATCTTCAGACTCTCTCCTACTATGCCTACTCTCTCTAGGCTCATCCTCTCTATCCATGTTATAACTATGGCCACTTTTTTTAAGCTTAAGAAATTTCTTAAACCTTTTAGCAAACAAGGCCAAATTATGGTCTGTGAGGGTATCCTCATCACTAGACGAACCATGAATAACTTCCTTCGCGATTTTCATCGCTATAATTTTGGGCTTTTGATACCCGGGAAGTTGCTGCTCATAAACTTGTAGTTTTCCTACGAGGTCTTCTAAATTAAGCTGATCGAGGTCATTGTTTTCCTCGATGGCAGTGATTTTGGGTAGTAACTTCTCAGGCATGGATCTAAGGATTTTCCAAACAATCATGTTGGTAGGTATAGTCTCACCTAGGTTAAAACTAGAGTTAACAATATCGTTATTCTCAGCATAAAACTCATCAAAGGTCTCATCATCTTTCATATGGGCGACCTCAAACCTAGTGGCTAAATCCTGGAGTCTATTATTTTTAACAGATAATGTGCCCTCATGCACAGTCTGCAGGATGTCCCAAGCATCATTGGCTATCTCACACATAGAGATTATCCTAAATTCAGTTGAGCACACAACACCATGTGTGGCATTAACAGCCTTGTTGTTCCTATTGCTAGCATCAAATTCGTCCTTGGTCCAGGTCAGTTTATCTTTAGGGGAAGAGACCCAATCTACAACAACAACGGGAGGTTTCCACCCGTGTTCAATAGTCATCCAGACCCTCTCATCTAAGGACTTAAGGAACGCCTTCATGCGAACCTTCCAATGTAAATATTCTTTGCCATCAAAAATGGCGGATAATTTAAGGGTTGACTACGTTCCATAGCTAACGGTTCAAGGATCGAGTTCAGGCTCTGATACCAATTGAAATTTCACGATTAGCCTAAGGTTCTGACCCTATGCGGAATTTAACGCAATAAACAAGACAAGTCCTGATTACTGCTACTATGGATAAATTAACAGGCAACTTCAATATCCAACAATTAATTGTGCTGCAAATATAAAAATAATAATAATAAATTAAAGCAGCAAATTAAATCAATCACACAAAATCAACACAATAATTTTGGTGACGAAGTGGAAAACTCTTGCGAGTAAAAAACCACTACGGGTATAGGCTACCACCTGAATCCACTATATAGAGAAAAACTTACAGAGATGGTCAAGACCTATGGTGACAACTCCACCGACTCAAGTACCTTAATACTGCAAGAACTTAAGGCAACTCCTCAAGCCCGCGACCCACGGTTTTCTTCAGAACCTCTGAAGTCTCTGAGTAGATTGTATCACCAATGACGCCGGAACTCCGACTACCAAACTTCCTCTTAAAAAACTCTAAAGGATTAGGAATTTTTGGGTTAAGTTGTGTTGAAGGTTTATCAAAGATGGAATCACACCATTAATGAAGAAGACAAGAAGATGAAGAAGTCTTCAATGGTGGATTCAAGAAGGTTGAAAGCTTTGAGAGATTTTGGCTTAAGGAAAATGTGTTTCAACCTTTGAGCAAGGCGGCTACATGTTATATTTATATGTAGGGTGAAAAATCTAGGGTTTTCAAAGTGAAAAGGGCCAAAAACGCATTCAGATCGCAGTCGCGTTCGAACGGTTACTCGAACGCACCACGAACGCGCCCTTTCTGTGAAGACTCGTTCGAACGCCACTCGAACGCACAACGAACGGAAGCTCTCTGGAATGATCTCGTTCGAACCCAACAAGAACGTGACTCGAACTTTTGCTCTCTGGAATGATCTCGTTCGAACCCAATAGAAAACGTGCTACCAATGCCACACGTTCGAACCAAATAACGAACGCAGCACTAACGCCAATCGTTCGAACACTGCAACGAACGCACCACGAACGCATGTCTGATGCACATCAGCCAGCAACCAGTCCAATTGCACAAAGATATTCATGAAAAATTACAACTCAATTGAACTTGTTTTATCACGGACTCATGCCAATAAAAAAAGTGCTAACAGTGACAAACCACTTTGTTGAAGCAAACACCTTTCATCCCATACTAAAAGCATTGCACTTCAATTTGTGAAACAAATCATTGAATTTTTTTAATATTACAATACAAATTGATTCATAAATACATTTAAAAAAAATAAGTCGGAATTTAAAGTTCAGCCTAATATCTTTTGGGACTTTGGTTTTTTTTTTTTTTAAAAAAAAATCATTAGAAATCCCACTGTCAAATCACATAACTCAGGTTTAAGCCAATCAGGTAAAACTCCGATTACCCTATGCTCTTATAAAAAATGCACCCACTGAACTTGAATTCAATATCTGACAACTGAATCTTAAATTTTTTCTCACCGGACTACACCACTTGGGGTCTTTGGGACTTGATTTGATATAGCAAAATTAAAATCTCACTTGAAAATTTTGCTTCTAAAGAAGGAAATGATATATATTTTCCAAGCACACGAAGAAACTCGAACTATTAATTTGAAAAATAAAATGAGAATGCATCCAATACTCAATCAATAAATAATTTGAGATTTCACAAATTTATTACCAAAAAAACAAAAAAAAAAAAAAAAAAAAAAGTTCAGCAAAATGTAGTCAATCAAATTTTGAAAACACAGCTTCTCTATCACATGTAAAAGTAGTTAATTTGTAGTTTTTGAAATGGTCAAGGAAGCATGGTATAAAATATAAATAAAAAGAAGCAAATAGATACAATAAGGGAGTTTACTCTTTAATTTATTTGGTAGTTTTTATTTTCCATTAATAAATGATTTTATTCTTTAATTTATTTGGTAGTTTTCATTTTCCATTTTTATAAAGATTCTATAATAAAATGATTCTTTATCAGCTGTTAGATTATAATGGAATGATCTGAGCCGCTAATTAAACCACATAAAGATAGCATTTGGATACATTATCTCTCTTAATCTTAATCATCCGTTACATTCTCTTTCCTTGCAATCTGTCAGCTTCCATACCGGTTTGCGTTTACATTACAGTGTTATATTTTTTTGCATTGTTTTAAATAAAAATATTTAGTTAATCACATTACAAATATATATAAACACATGATATAATTGCGTGACATTATATATATATATATATATATATGAGTGATTATATTTCAACACAAACATAAATATCAAAATCTAATCATTGATTTGAGTCAATCCAATGATGGATATGACCTTTTAAAAAATATATATATTTTCTTTATCTTATAATTTAAGTTAATAAATTAAGGAAATTCTTATTGTGAGTGTTCAGACAGCTGTCCGATTATCTTCATTAATTATTGTTTCCTTTGTTCGTTCCCAGGCTCACAAAAATAATTATAGCAATGTCCATGCGTGAGGCATGATAAATTTTTATTATGTTAGTTGCGCAAATCTATTGGTGAGTTGTTTCAGGCCAAATAATATCATCTGCTCGAGGATTCAGCTCTCATATACTTGATTAATTAAATATGAATATTGTTTGATTCATTCTAAGCCTACTACTAATATTGCTACATTAAAATATTAAAAAGAGAGATATAATGAGGGATTAGCTGTTTCTATGGGAAGCTGAATGACAAATATTATACATTAGCCGAAGGATAAAATCTACAATATAAAGGATGTATTACGTTATCCGTATAATAATTCAATAATTTATTGTTACGGATGTTAAAATATTAAGAAAATAACAAAAATGATGGATATTTAATCATACATGTCATTTACTAATTTGTTGATTATACCACGTCACTCATACCTCCGTTACACTAAAGAATTAGTATAGTCGAAGATAGCTTAACTACATTTGGAAATATATGCGAAATTTTTTATGAGAGTTTATTACATTTTAATAATTTTTTTTTTTTTTTTTTACTTTGAAATTTTAGAATAGTTATTTATTGAAATATTAATAGATAGATGTCAAAAATAAATAAATTATTCTTTAAAATTTAGGATTATTGACGACCATTTATTTCGTATAGATTTGAAATTGGTCATAAGTCATTAGCTTTACATCTCATCATATCTTTACAGATTTTCCAACTATGTTATTTTGGTATATTTAGATTCTCCGTAAACAATAATAATTAAAAAAAAAATCTGGGTTGGTTTTTAAAATAAATTATTATTTTTATATATCTGAAAAGGTTAACAATATAAACAAGTTTTGTAAAGGGCGAAGAACATGACCTGACATTTTCTCATAGATCATGACAGTGTCTAAGTATAGACTAGGGATGACAGTGGTACAATTTGGTACGTGTTTGTCATTATCAAATCTGTATCCATATATATAAATAAATTATCAAATTCGCACTATATTTGTTACGGGTTTTAATTTTTATTACTAAACCTGAACTCATATATAAAAATAAATGACCAAACATGCATTGGTATCCAATGGATTTTTTGCGGGTTCTTAAAATATTATATAAAAATAAATTTCTCGTGATAAAATATTCTCAATCTATAATATAAAAACTAAATTAAACATAATATTAAATCATCTATAATTTCTTCACATGTCAGTAGAGTTTGGTTTGAAGTCAATATGAAATCGCAAGTATTAAATAGAATATTAAACCAAAAGCAATTTAAAATAATAATAAAGTTGATAAAAAAATTAACTACATATCATGTACATATTAAACCAATAGAAGACCATAAGTAATTCAAAAAAATAATAAAATTAACTACACAATGTAAGTCATTTATATATGAGTGGATTTTCTTTATCATAAAAACTAAAAAGTATAAAATAAAAATTTTTAAATTTGCGGATAGTGGATATCCGCTGCGGATATCCGCGTATTTTGCTTAATTATCAAACTCATATCAAACCCACAAAGGGGTTGATCATCCCCTTCGTTTTCGAACTCATATCAAACTTAAATTATTGTGCATATCCCAATGTTTTCGAAATGCCCCTGATAATCAACAAATTAATGGCAAGTGTTTTTTCTTTTGCATATCTTATTTCAATGGGTTGATCATCAGCCTATAAATCTCGTTTTCATTATTATATCAGAAATTATTCCACGTATTGCTTCATGTAAAACAGACAGTGAGTTTTTCATCTTATATTAATATTTTTCATGAGTCGATAGAGAATTTGATACGTGAATGATTTATTTATTTATTTCAAAATATGATTAACTAATGTATTAATTAAACAGTTAGGATAAATTAGATTTTATTACTTTTTTTACCAACGTGTTTGTTAATTAAGCATTAATGATAAATTGGATTATTTTTTTTAATGAGATATTAACTAGATATCACTAATCTCAAACTTAATCAACAGAATATAATATACACGGATTCGATATCTAATAACCAGTATAAATGTTCTTCACAATTCAACACCTTCTCTAATTGTTTATTAATTCTTTCAACTTCACGGGCACCAGAAATCCTAAAATAGAACCTACTGCTTAGAGATTAAAATATATGATTCTATAAACATATATTATAAAAGTCTTGTTGACTATATCAATGTGAATTATTCAAATATGGTTCAAAAAAAATGTTTGGAAAGATACCTTAGAGACAACAAAGGGTCTTTTCATTGCCAACAAATTCTCTGTCTCTTGCTTTTTAAAGATGTAATCTTAGGCTTTAAGGAAGATATAAACACTTAATTTTTTTTTCAGTCACTATTTATCGAGACATAGAACGTCATCGTGGACCAAAAGTAAAACTTTAATCGGATCTTAAGCAACATTAGAATTTTCAAAGATCCTGCTTGTCTTTTTTTAATAGAATTTGACCTTAATTTGAGGTTGTATAAGTAGAACAAAGTAGTAGTTAAAATTAAAGCCTATTCTAAAAATTTGGACTGTTGATTCCATTAGTCTAGCCTCTTGTAGTGTCGGCATTATACCTTTAGATACATCTATATATATCTCAAAATTATATATGCTTTTAAAATTATTCAAAATTCATGTAATATGTTTAAAATCAATTCTAAAAGAACGTGATTTGGTCGTGTAGAGATTATGAGTTTGAATTTATGAAGTGTGTTTTTTGTAAGAGCCTGAAATAATCGAGGGATTTACATGCTCCGCTTAAGTTCGAAATGGGTAGTTTGGCGGCGGGATTTCCAACTATTGTAAAAAAAAAAAGAAAGGGTTTAAAATCCATTTAAATATTCCATATTTTTTTCACATGTTATGGGGTTAGACTTGTTAGAATTTTAAGTTATCTCATACAAAACTATTAGATTTATGTTTAAAAGCTAGATACAACGGTCATGGAAGAACGAATATAGATATATTGTTCAATTTTTAAATTACATGCAATAAAAATTGAACAATATATCTATTATATTCACGGGCATTGTGATTAAATTCAACACTACAGAAAAATGAAGTGCAAGACAAAAGAGAGAATCATACTTAATGCAGAAAACATAAATGCCCCCAACCTTTGCCGGTTAAGTCAAAAAATTAGCTCATAGGGGGCAACATAATAGTCAATTAATTTTTTTGTTTTTATTAATATAGGTATTAACTATGTGTTTGTTATAGGGGTGACAATTTGGGTCAGGATTTGTTTATTCGTTCGATTCTATTCGCTTTAAAGCGAATATGGGTTTGAAAAAATGGATTCATTTAATAAATGAGTTAATTCGATTCGATTCGTTTATTAAACAAATCGAATACGAATTTAAGCTCATTGATTCGTTTATTCGTTTAGGATTCGTTTTGTTATTTTTATTTACTAGTTCTTGTTAATTTTCAATTAAGATTCGAGAAATTATAGCTAATTATCATAGAAAAAGTAATATTTTCGATATTTGGTGATGTATTTTTAATGAATATATTAATTACATATTTCATATGTATATATTTATGAAGAATTAATTTAAATCAAGTGAGGTAAATTATTTTATTAAATAATATCATTGACTAAACGAATATTCGTATTCGATTCGTTTAATAAACGAATCGAATACGAATCCTGATATTAGGATTCGTTTAATAACGAATCGAATACGAATCCATCACATTTTGATTCGATTCGTTTATGATTCGATACAAATTCGATTCGTTGATTCGTTTTGCCACCCCTAGTTTGTTAGGCCACTGTGCTGATACTCCAGAGGTAATTTACAAGAACTTATATCATCAAATTTTAATAGAGCTAGATATTTCCCTGCATAATTGATGGAATAGATTTTTGGTTATGTTCCGGAACCGGAATCGAACGGTTCGATTCGGTTCCATTCGATTTTTTTTTTTGCTTTATTGAAAATAAAAAATTGAGATTGATAAATTAATATAATTTAAAATTATGAATTTGAATTTATATAATAAACTTACATTACATAAATACATTAAATTACAAATAAATTTCTTATCTAAAAAAATAATAATAAAATTATTAAATTAAAGAGTTTGAACTTAAATTTTTAAAAATTTAAGTTGCCCACGTATCCTCCAGGGGTGAGAGGAATCAAAACTCACGTAGTTCCATTATATTTTAAAGATATTTCCCCATTGTAATTTTATAATTATTTAAATATTTAATTATCAATCATCATCGATGCTTGTTGATCATTCAGCTTCAGTTCCGATTGTACTTACATATGCATTATCGAACAAGTCTTCAAATTCATCAGGGGCATCTTCTTGTTGCCTCATATCAGCTCGGGTCCAATCATCCACACATGTTGTTGCTTCTAGAGTGCTTGGATGTAATGAAGACCGTCTGACTTCCAATATACTGTCTCTCATGCTATAGGTTTGCTCAACCACAACGGTGGAAACATGTGCTGCCAATATCTCTTTAGCAATAATTGATAATACAGATATACATTTTGATGTCGGTTCCACCATTCAAGGATTTGAAAATTTTTACTAACTAAACTTTCAGTTGAAAACTCAAAATTTGTAGATAAATAATTATCTAATTTCAGGTTATTAGTCGTGTTATCCCTATGTTTTTTTTTTCGTTGTAATAACTGTAGGACACAGGACTTGGGCGACGCCGTTTCTCTAGGCTCGCGGCACTAGTTGGGAAATACTAAATAATATGGAGTCGCCACTCGGTGTGAACCGGGACAAAGATTTAAGGCCGCACTCACCCTTCGCAAGGGAAGACCTCAAACCGTTGGGTTCGGAATGGTCCCTTACTCATGTCACTAGTAATGAAAGGATTTATGTAATAATTTAATCAAGCTTAAGTAACACTTATTTCAAGAGTATCATGCTTCTAAATTCTCATATGCAAAATAAATTTATGCACACATTTCACATATATCTCATATCTAAAATCGCATGCTTAACATATATCAAAATAGCAACGAACATACAACTTTATTTGCATATTACATTCAAGAAAACACAAGCACACATATTAACCATACAAACATACATATGGGCACTTTTCCAAGTGGTACGTGGAATTGTATCCCAAGTACAGACCGCACTACCGTCCATTCGGAATCGGCTACGGAATTTACGTCTGAGTTTCTATCCGATATACCACAAGAAATAATACTCAAATGTTATCACGACACAAGCATATGAATTGTAATTCATTAACATAGTTGTATTCATACATGTGGGGATAGCTACTAGGAAAAATATGCATGAAATCTAATGAAGATGACTTGATTCAGTGGGTGCGCGTTCGTGTAGCGTTCGTAAACGCGTTCGAACGGTAAACAGAAGGTTCGCGTTCGTGTAGCGTCCGAGAACGCGTTCGAACGGAACCAGACCTGATGCATTATGAAACTAAGAAAGTGCCTGGGCGTTCGTATAGCGTTCGTAAACGCGTTCGAACGGTAAACATAAGGTTCTCGTTCGTATGGCGTTTGATAACGCGTTCGAACGGAAATGAAACAGAATGCTCACGTTCGTATAGCGTTTGTTAACGCGTTCGAACGGAAATGAAACAGAATGCCTATGTTCGTATGGCGTTCGTGAACGCGTTCGAACATGAGGGAGACCTGATGCATGACAAGGCAAAATACATGCGCGTTCGAGTTGCGTTCGTAAACGCGTTCGAACGGGAACAGACCTGATGCATGAAATGAGATGCAATACATAAACGAAAAATAAAGGGGGGAGGCGCGGCGAAGTACTGCCGTAAAGGTGGCCTTTTGGGGCTCTTGATCTCTCAAAGAGAGGACCTTTAGACCAACATACTAAGCCCATGCGCTCGACTGAATCATGCATACATAGAATGAAAAGCAATAATATTAAACATAGTGTGCCCGATTGAACGTATCTTGTATCCAACCGAACACACATCAACCGGCGCGGCAAAGCCTCGTGGTAACGGGCTTTAGCCCATCCCCATAGGGGATCTCACATCGCACTTACTAAGCCCATGCGCTCGGTTGAATCATGCATACGAAAATAAAGACAATCATATCAAACTAAGTATGTCCGATTGAACGTATTTCGCATTCAACCGAACACACATCAATCGGTGCGGCAAAGCATCGTGGTGAAGGATTTTAACCCTCCAATTAGGGAACCTTTCATCGCACTTACTAAGCCCATGCACTCGATCGTATCATGGGATTAAACAACATGCAGAATTTAAATGACAAGAATTAAATAAACCAAAGCAACTCAAAACAGAGGAGGTGCCGTTTTACTCAAGTGGTACGTGGAGTTGTGTCCCAAGTACAGACCGCACTACCGTCCATTCGGATTCGGCTACGGAATTTACGTCTGGGTTTCCATCCTATATACCACAAGAGACGACACTCTTACATTCATCCAATACCCACAACACGCATCATACACACAACAAATGCCACAAATACAGAAAATATAATCGAAATAAATAACCAGAAATTAAATACGAGTAAGTGTGATAGATACCCTCAGGTCTAACCTTTTAAGCTGTCTCTCGGACTTGCGTTCCACGAAGATCGAAAGGGGGTAAAGCTCCGCAACTTTTCTGGTTCACTGGTTTGCCTCTTCCTTCGCTGTTCGGCCACTCAAGCTACTGTTCCGACTCCGTTTTGCTGCTGTGTTTCCTTATGGTTTTGCTGCCGTTCCCTCTGTATCCTCTGTTTACTGTTGGTGGGCTGTTTTGGTGTTCTTGGTGGACTGTTCTGTGTTCCTTTTTTAGTGTGGTTTGGTGTGATTATTTCAAAGGTTATAAGTGCAGTTTATGTTACTGTTTAAAGGGATTTTAGGGACTGTTGAGAGTGATTTAGGCTGTTGTGTTTTGTGTAATTTTCGGTGATGTGTGAAGGTTTAAAATGGGTGATTTTCGGTGGTGATTAGGGTTGTTTATGCTTGTAATTTCGGTGATATGAGGGTAAGGTTGAAAGGAATGATTTTTGTGATGTCTAGTATTTCTTGCTATAATTCTTGTGTGAATTGTGTGTATGAGCTAGAGAGATTGGAGAGGAGGGATGGCTAGGTTAGGGGTTGTTTATATAGAGAAAGGCTAGGGTTTCACCTTGTCTCACAAGGAAGAGATTTTGTTTCCAAATAAGGAGAGATGGGAAAGGCATATACAAGATTGAGGGGGGACAAAATATTTTAATTTAGGAAGTCAACTAATTTAAATTGGTGTATATCTTATTGAATTAGGAAGTCAAATATTTGATTGGTTTTAATTGGTTATGATTGATTTTAATTAGGCAAATCTTATTTTTAGTTTTAGTATATAATATATTTGATTTATTTAAGTTAGGCAAGACTTTAGTTTAAGTTTGGTAAATATTTTATTTAATGTTTAATTAATTTAATTATTATCTTATTTAGTTAATGTTTTAATTAATATTTATTTATTTAATTTGGGATGTGTTTTATGGGCTTTGGGGGGGCTAAATGGGCTGAGGTGTGAGGCTAGCAGCAAAACCAGAATTACCGGCTCCATTCGAACGCCTCCTCGCACGCGGCACGAACGTCCGCAATCTGCACGAGGTTCGAACGAAGTAACGAACGCAGCACCAACGAAGACAGTGAACTTGTGGAATGAACTTGATGACATACTTTTCCGAATTTCCCCTTCCGACCTCCGTTTCCCGCAATATCCTTAGCTAAAAAGGTAGTGCCTCCAATTGAGACTCATCATCGGGTTTCACATGCGAAAATGCAATGCCTACAATAACCAACGATCACTTGCGCTAAGTCTTGATTGTATCACAGTCGTTTCGCTACTACTAGATTGTCCTACTGATTGCAAGTTATATCTTCTAACATAATCATTAAATAACTCTATTAAATCATTTTATTTTAGCTATTATTCTTGAAATATCAATTTCATCTAATATTCATAAATATCCATAGTAAGCAGGTAAATCACTATTTAAACCTTCTAATTATTAAAATAATGCAACCATTTTCGTTTCATAACATTAATAGCTTCAAACAAAACAATATCATTAGGATCATGACTATCAACATGCTCATCGAGAGTACCAACAATATTCAAGTAGATAGACGCCCTTTAATATCTCTAAATGTTTCATTTAAAATAATTTTACCATCTTTGTATAATTTAAAAATTTGACGTTTTGTTGTATTTCTAGTCGTTCTACATGCAGCAGGATTTAAAGCATTTTGAACGTAATTAGTAAAAATAATTTTTTCATCAAAACTTAAAGAAAGATGTGTCATACAAGTTAATTTAGCAAATTATTCTCTATTTTTAGTATCAAAATATTTAAATAAATCTAAAGCACTCGTATCTCTACTAGATGATGCGTACCTAGCCATTTGAGTTTGTGTCGTATCATGTCCAAGTTCAACCGCATGATGTCTTTCCAGATGCTTGATCATATTGTCGTATCCACCAGAAAATTTGTAAGAAACCTCACAATGGTTGCATACTGCTCTTGAACCTTCATCAGTATCGTCTAAATGAAAATGAATTTTGAAAACATCCGAGGAACGATACTTAACTTCTCTTCTCCGTGAACCGATATTAGGACCGCTCTCTTGGGTTGGCACATTTGACATTGTGTTCTCAGATGAGCTTACCATTTGTTGTTTAAGAAATTTTAAAGAATTAGAGAATTATAGGAATCGAGAGAATTGAGAATTGAGAAATTAGTGTGTTGAAATAATGAAAAATGACCCATATTTATACATTTTAAGAATTTTTTGTGATACCTAAAATGCCCCTAAAATCAACCGTTTTATTACTGTTATTAGGGGTAATTTGGGAATTCCACAATTTTTTTTTTTTGGGCAGGGAGCCCACCTACTGCTACTAGTCGTTGGGCTCCCTGCCCCACCAACGGCTAGTAGCCGTTGGGGAGGGGTTGGAACCCTAGGGTTCCAGTTCCAGCTGTTCTAACCGGTTCGGTTAGGGTAGGAACCCTAATCGAACCGGTCAGGGTCATCGGAACCGGAACCTTGGCCGGGTCTATATAGATATATTACAATTTTTTAAAAAAGATTGTGTTTATTGGGGGTAATTATGTAATTTCATTAAATACTAAAATTGTGTTGTTATACTTTCACAACAACTATGGTGAGTCCCCAAGGGACATGATTTGATGATGTAGAGTTTAGGATCTCACCTTAAGGTCTTTGGTTTGAATTCAGAGAGTGCGTTTCTTGTAAGAGCCTGGGACAGCCGAGAGTTTTACCTACTCCGCTTAAGTCCGGAAGTGATAGTTTGACGGCGTAATTTCCAACGATTCCAAAAAAAAAAAAACTAATAATGAAAATATTTAATATGACCATTTTAACGATTCCAAATCATAAGATACAGTTATAGGTCAGAAGCTAATAATTTACCCACGTTTTATATGATGAAAATCTTTATTATCTTTATAACTTTCATTTTATAGCTACTTTTTTCAAAACATCCCAATACCAAACAGACTAAAAAAAAAAAAAAAAAGAAGTTTAAGGCACTTCAATATAAATTGTGAGCGCCACTGGGCTCTTGTGGTGAGCTTGTGCTCTCCCGTTGGGTGGGAGTAGAATTCTCCCTATATTTGAGTGGGAATAGATATTTCGTCTCTAGTAGACGTAGAATTCTGGATGTGCTATAAATATTTGTATTTAATATTCCAGTAGATTTCAGATTATATATCTGTAAAGTTGTATTGTAATAAAAAAAATATAAAGTGTGAGCGATGACTTTTTTCAAAATTGCAACTATAATATCCTGAGAACCACTAGATGGTCAGAAAGTCTCAATTTTTGTTGATTTTATGACCATTTTAACGATTCCAAATCATAAGATACAATATCCCTCAAGTCCCGCTGTTGGGTTTTTTTAAAAAAATAAAATAAAATTAGAGTATATGTTACTAATTAGATCCTAAATTTTTAATACTTCGTTTAATTATATATTCTACAAGAATGACTGTTAGTTATTTATTCATGTGAAAGTGATGTAATTTATTTTGAATCTTTTACTAAATTCATACTCCATCGATGGCAAAATCATGAATGTGTAATTCCTAAAGAAATAAGAATGTTATTGTATTCAATAATGTAGTTAGAATTAGAAGAATCAACGTGGGCCTACAAATATGTAAAACAAGGCCCAAAAGCTAATGTGGATATCAATCTATTCGTTGCTTATGGAGATTATTTTTCTGCTATTTAATTTCGTGTTGATTTTGAGTTGTGATAACAACAACAATACATGAGAGTTATCCCTAATATCATATAATTGTTCCTAGATTTTTACCAAGTGATTTTCAAATATTTTGTCACACCCGTCCCCTTAGGTAGAGTAGGGGTGAGACGGTGACTAGAAACTGGCAGAGTTTCCCCTGTAATATGGACTAATCCTCCAAATACAAGGAAAAATCTAAACTGAAAAATAAAATCTCATCATAAAACTAGGATCTCCATGATCCAACTCAACATAATATCCATAAAGGAAATACAATAACCTCAGAATCAATTAAAGGCTCAATGCCTATAATCACATAACAAATTCTTCCAAAAAATACAGTCTAGAAATACAGTCTCAAAACATAACAAGACACTCTACTGTTGGCACAACCTTTCTCTACTGGCAGGAATGATGACGAAACAGCAGATGTAAGAACGATCTACTAATCTGCTAAACCTGAAATGTTAAGGAATGGGGGGGTAAGCTCACGCTTAGTGCAATGGATCACAGCTCAGTGCCGTGGATAATCAAGTAACAAGGTGGATCGAACAAGTCTTTCATAATATAGATAAATACATAAGCTGTAAATCGATATCTCAAACATTTACTTGAAATCATAAATCTCATTTCTCATAAACTCATTTCTCATAAAACTCAAATCATAATCTCATTTCTCATAAACTCATTTCTCATAAAACTCAAATCATAAATCTCATTTCTCAAAAAGCTCATACTGCTCAAAAATACTCTGTAAAGATAAATCTGTTTATTCATCTATATGCACAACCTCATGACAAATACGGCAAAGCTGGCAACATGGGGCTTCCCCACGGCAAAACTGGCATCCGGAGCAAACTGGCAACGTGAGACCTTATCTCACGGCAATAACTGGCAACATGAGACCTTATCTCATGGCAATAATCTGGCACATATAAGTACACGGGGTGCATCCTAACATAAAAATCATTTCTGAAATCCATGCTCATATATCTCAAATCATGCAAGTTTCTCATATATCACAAATCATGCTTTCAACATAATCAATATTCGATCCATACCTTATAGCAAAATAAATAAACTTTCTGAAAACAAACTCATTTAATGCATTATCTAAAAATTCATTTAAGAAAACATACATACTATATACTTTTGAAAACATCAATGTTACAGGTTTATCCACGCACCTGGTGAGCTGACTACTGAGAAGGAACTAGGCAGCAGGACCGTCCCCGCTTACAAAATCATGATCACCTATAGAAATAAAAGAATTCACTATAATGAACATAATCCTAACTAGAATAGATGAAAGAATATGCGAGAAACGTGATTCGGTCGTTCTCGCAATCCTAACGAAATTTAAGATTCGGAGGTCCTTACTACTCGGAATGGTCTGAAATTCGCGGAGGAGACTCGGGAAGTCGGCGTGAAGATACTGCCTGGCGCGTGGTGGACACGCGCCGATTGGCCAGGCCGCGCGTGGGCCTCACGCGCCGCCACAAAAGGGAGCGCGTGAGCTTCACGCGCCAGTCCGATCGGAAATTTTCCGACGGCCGAGCATTCCCCTCTCACTCCCGGATCTAATG
Organism: Zanthoxylum bungeanum; assembly: GCA_019454045.1. Taxonomy (NCBI): domain Eukaryota; kingdom Viridiplantae; phylum Streptophyta; class Magnoliopsida; order Sapindales; family Rutaceae; genus Zanthoxylum; species Zanthoxylum bungeanum. The sequence continues at coordinate 632 of SKCR01035457.1, read as the reverse complement.
GCGCTGACGGTTTGTCGATCGGAGTTCCGGATCAACGGGAAATCAAGAAAAACCATGAAAAGTTTCTTACCGAGATTTCTCCGAAAATTGGAAGTTTCCTGAAATGAAACCACCACCAAAATGATCCTCTCGACGAGATCTACACTTTTCCTTAAGGGCTCGGTCGGATATTGAGGACGGATCAAGACTGAAACTTCTCTTCTCTCTTTTCCTTTCTTTTTCTCTCGTACGCCTGCTCTCTGTCTTTCTTCTCTTTCTTATCTTCTTCATTTTCTGTATTAGGCTGCTGATAATAATAAAAATAATAAAAATATCAAATTCCAAAAATTACCAATATGCCCCCCACTAATAAGGGTACTTCGGAAATCACCACTTTCGAAGCTCTTCTGATGCGATTCTCGAAATGTGTTCAACGCGAAAGTTGTTCGTCTTGGAAAAACGAGTCCGATGGTTCAGGAACCAACTCGATCGGAGTTCGTTTGCTAAATTCATGCCCAAAACTGTAAACTATACGCATATAATAAAAAAAATCACGTAACTGATTCTTGGTCCCACGAGTTTTCCAACGCGACGAATATTCATTTCATAATATTCTGATCCATATTCCATCACTTAAACACTTATTCTTCATT
>SKCR01035456.1:0-107456 GCA_019454045.1 Zanthoxylum bungeanum | reverse complement strand
ACCATTCATACAAGCCATACTTAGTCTTAAATGCAGTTTTCCACTCATCTCCCTCTCTCATGCAAATTTGATGGTATCCACTCTTTAAATCAATCTTACTAAAAATTTTGGAACCATGCAATTCATCCAACATGTCATCTAGTCTAGGAATGGGGTGACGATACTTTACCGTAATATTGTTGATAGCTCGGTAATCAACGCACATATGCCACGTCCCATCTTTCTTAGGAACTAGAAGCACTGGTACTGCACAAGGACTCATTGACAATAACTCGCTTGGGTTGGAAACCAAGCAAACCCCCAAGCATCTTTCTCAAAACCCCAAGAACTTTGAATACTGATTTTGTAGGAACAAAACCCAACCAAGATCAGCCCCTAACCACCATGAAACTCACGTCCATGATAACCACAAGCATGAAATCAGATTGTATTTTGCTAGCAATGGAGACGCCACTAAGTTGCCAAGCTTAGATAAGTCAATTTGAACTTGAAAAGGGGAATCCCTCCCTCAACAAGGTTTTGGCCATAGCCGTGGAAAGCTCAAGCTTTTCTCTCTTTCAAAATTCTGTATATTACGTTGGTTGTCTCCAAAATACAAAGAAAAGTCATATAATAAGGGTTACAAGAGAGTAAAAAGACTAAAATGACCCTAGAGCTAAAAAGAGTAAATAAACTTAAACAAAGATTAGAAGCTAATCTCACTTAAGCTAATTGAGGTGCTTACATGCTATAGTAAATTGACATGCTTCCGGCTAAGTACAGATCTAAGCATAATTAAGCCTAATGGCATAGTCAACCATGCTAATTACATCATAAATAATGTCAAAATGTCGAGCACAAATGACAAAATGCCCCCATTTGGCCGAATTCAATATAGTCCCAAAATGGGTGAAATCGGGTCAAAAATGTGCTGGTGTTGAAGATGAAGCTGCTCTGCTATGCTTCAGTCTGAGCTGATTTGGGTCAAATGAAATAGCTTGGGGACCTCTCTGGTTATGCCCATATGTGTCTTTGGTGTGCACTTGACTTGGTTGCTGCAACTGGTCACATAGCTCTGAGCTAGTCCCGCAAAGGCCTCTCTGATCTTCATTGCTCTTTGGCGTGTGATTGGACCTGTTAGCAACTGCATGGGTTCCTCCAAGTTGTTAGCTGCATCATGTAATGTCTCTGGTGTGGTTGGACTCATGTCATTCCCTCCTTGTTGAAAAGGATTCGACCTCGAATCTGAACTTGCATCAAAAGTCAGAAACATTAAAAGTAGCAGATACGTTGTACTTACCTTGCAAATCCAGCTTATATGCATTGTCGTTAATCCTTTCCAAGACTTGAAATGGACCATCCCATCCTGGTTGCAACTTGGATCTTTTCCTCTTGCATATAAAGCCACACCCATTGCCGGGGTCATACACAATGCGTTGGAAACCTATTATTCTCACCAACTCCGCCTTTCCCTTATCATTCATACTCCCAAGCTTAATAACAATCAAAGATAACAAATCCATAGGAGTTAAAGAATTAGAATCATAATCAATCTCATAAGGCAAGTAAAAACTAGAAGGATGAATGCTTATATGCAAACTTTGGCCCCGCTATTGAGTCTGTGATCTTCTTATCTCTTTGGCATGTGATTGGGCCTGTTGGCAATTGCAAAGGCTCCAATGTTCCTTGGGTGATTGCATTCATGTCAAATGTTGTCCCTTGGATCATGTCACTCATACTTTCCCTTACATACCCCTTGTCCATCAACTCCCGTACTTGCCTTTGTAGCTCCTTTGTCTCATTGGGATTGCTCCTATAAGCCGGTATGTTAGGAATGACTGCTCCAGGTATGAAGTCTATCTGGTGCTCAATACCTCTAATGGGTGGAAGCCCACTAGGTATGTCCTCTGTCAGTACGTCACTGTAATCCTGCAAAAGAGATGAAATAGACACCGGAAGCAAAGGCTCAGTGTTAGTAAAATAAATATAAGGATCCTTATAGACATTAGCATGAGCTTGCTAGCCTTGAAAGATTTCATCGCTTCACCCTCACCCATGTAGAAACTCTTTTTAACTCTCCCTTTTGTTTCCCCCTCACGTTCACTCACACTCCCCTTGGGAACTCCCACGGCCTTGGCCTTATTTTTCTCACCAGATACACCACTCTCACTAGTCTCACCCAAGGTGGTGTTTCCCTTCGCTCTCTCTTTGTCACGTTCAAGTTGCAACTTAACCTGATCTTCATGGACTTGTGCAGGTGTAAGTGGGTATAATGTAATGGGTTATGCTGAAAAGAGTACTTGTTCTTGAACCCATCATGAATAACCTTCTTATCAAACTGCCACGGTCTGCCCAAAAGAATATGTCCTGCATGCATCAGTATCACATCACATAGGACATCATCTGTGTATGGCCCAATGGTAAAGCTCAACAATACCTGCTTTGTCACACTTTTTTCCCCACAATCAAATAAGCACTGCAACTTGTAAGGCTTCGGGTGTCTCAAGCAACTCAACCCCAATCGCTCAATCAAAGATGTGCTAGCAACATTAGTACAACTGCCCACATCTATGATCATACTACATCCCTTGCCATTCACACGGCACCTAGTATGGAATATATTCTCCCTCTGCTGCACACTCTCATCCTCTACAACATGTGCACTCAAAGCACGCTTGACAACTAAGGATAAGTTATTCAGCGGGTATGCAGCTCCCTCATGGTCACTAGCATCCTCCAACTCTGGCATCTCCTCATCGACCTCACTATCGGTAGAGTACACCTCTCCACTCTTTTTATCAATCACTAAGGTACGCCTATTGGGACATTGTGAAGCATAGTGTCCCATGCCCAAACACTTGAAACACTTGACATCCTTAGTTCTAGCAGCTGCACCCTCAGGTTTTGGTCTAGTTTTGCTCGGTTCTGCAGCCTCTTTACCCTTGGCACTAGGTTCGGCCCTATGCTTATTAAAGCCTCCACTGAACTCGCCTCTCGGCTTGTCAAAGCCTCCATCTCGCTTCTCATTCTGAACCCATTTTCCCTTCCATGCAGAAGTAGCCTGAGTACTAAATCTGGATGTTGACCTTTTCTTGAGTTGCCTTTCTACCTTGATAGCCATGTGAAGCATATCCTCCAAATCAACATAGTGATGCACCTCCACCATTTTTGCAATCTCTCTATTCAAGCCCCCTAGAAATCGTGCCTTAGTAGCTTCTGCATCCTCAACTACATTTGCCCTGATCATGGCAACTTCCATCTCTGTGTAATAGTCCTCAACACTTTTGGTCCCCGGATACAGATGTTAGTTTCTGATACAATTCCCTATAGTAATGGCTGGGTATAAATCTCTTTCTCAAGAGACCTCTAAGTTCTGCTGACGCGGAACTCACTTGGATGTTTAAGGCCAAGCAAACCCCTCGCAACGGACAGAACCCCAAGAACCGTGAATTTGATTTTGTAGGAACAAAACCCTTCCAAGGCCACAAAGAAGACCCACAAAGAACTTGTCTTTGAGAACCTTTAAGATGATTCCTTGAAGTGTTCTGCTAGCACGGAGACGCCACTAAGGTTGCCACGCCTTAGATAAGTCGATTGCATGAGATAAGGGGAATCCCTCCCTTAAGCAATTTAGGCAATAGCCAAGACTTCAAAAATGAAGATGAAATTCGAAATTTGGTGATTTCCTTCTCATTAAGATGAAATAAGTTTAAATAGTACAATGAAAGAAACCCTAATGGGTGTAAAAAGACCAAAACACCCTAAATTACTAACTAATGGCTATTTAAAAGGCTATACCCTTAATGGTCATTTAATAACCTAGACAACATAACATAAATGTCAAACAAGGTGGCTAAAGTCATCAACAACTTTGCCAAAAAAAATCAACAAAAGGAAAAGCAACAAAACCACAAAAATCCAACAAAGATGCCTAATAAGTCAACAACTGTGGAAAACTTTTCTCAAAATGTCTAAAGTTGTCTCCTTGCATCAAAAGTTCCTAAATTTCGTGGCCTTCATGTAACAAGCCCCAAATTATGTGTCTCGAGCCCATTAAGTCTTGTCTTGGCCGAATTTTTGGTGTCGGACTTGATTCGGCTTGATTCGTCAAAACTGCTTCTATATTGGGCTTGCGTCATTCTCAACTATTTCAATCCGGTTCTTTATGTTTGAAAGTTGTCTTGGACTTGAAGATTGAATACAAATTAACCCACAATAAGCCTAATTGAATATTTTCGTCGAGGACCCTCTGGTGGGTACCCTGGATCATATCATTCTCCCTCTCTTGAAATGGATTCGTCCTCGATAACAAAACATACCACAACTCTATGACTAACCTCAACCTCGTCAAATTCACTTATCCACAAGTAAGGTCTATCCATAGGTATTAATGGTAATCCCAACTTTTCCACTAGTGTAGTACTAGCAAAATTAGTAGGATCTTTTCTGTTGATGATCATACTACACGCTCTAGAGTTGATGCGGCATCTCGTATGAAAGACGAAGACCAAATTATTTTGAAAACTTCTATCCATGGTCTGAAATTCTCTTTCCATCTCAAAACACAATAAAAACTAAATAAAAAACACAAAGTAAAAATAGAAAAATCAGACCTTGGAACCCTAAGCTCTGATACAAAATGACGCGAAACTCACTTGGATGTTTAAGGCCAAGCAAACCACTCGCAACGGACAGAACCCCAAGAACCGTGAATTTGATTTTGTAGGAACAAAACCCTTCCAAGGCCACAAAGAAGACCCATAAAGAACTTGTCTTTGAGAACCTTTAAGATAATTCCTTGAAGTGTTCTGCTAGCACGGAGACGCCACTAAGGTTGCCACGCCTTAGATAAGTCGATTGCATGAGATATGGGGAATCCCTCCCTTAAGCAATTTAGGCAATAGCCAAGACTTCAAAATGAAGATGAAATTCGAAATTTGGTGATTCCCTTCTCATTAAGATGAAATGAGTTTAAATAGTACAATGAAAGAAACCCTAAGGGGTGTAAAAAGACCAAAACACCCTAACTTGATAACTAATGGCTATTTAAAGGCTATACCCTTAATGGTCATTTAATAACCTAGACAACATAACATAAATGTCAAACAAGGTGGCTAAAGTCATCAACAACTTTGCCAAAAAATTCAACAAAAGGAAAAACAACAAAACCACAAAAATCCAACAAAGATGCCTAATAAGTCAACAAATGTGGAAAACTTTTCCCAAAATGTCTAAAGTTGTCTCCTTGCATCAAAAGTTCCTAAATTTCGTGGCCTTCATGTAACAAGCCCCAAATTATGTGTCTCGAGCCCATTAAGTCTTGTCTTGGCCGAATTTTTGGTGTCAGACTTGATTCGGCTTGATTCGTCAAAACTGCTTCTATATTGGGCTTGCGTCATTCTCATCTATTTCAATCCGGTTCTTTAGGTTTGAAAGTTGTCTTGGACTTGAAGATTGAATACAAATTAACCCACAATATCTTGTCCATATCATAAGTTACCTTGTTAAACTTATACCAAGGCTTGCCCAATGATATATTTGTAGTACTCATAGGAACTACGTCACACACTACGTCATCAATATATTTTTCCCCAATAGCAAAACTAACCAGACCTCTATGACTAACCTCAACCTCGTCAAATTCACTTATCCACAAGTAAGGTCTATCCATAGGTATTAATGGTAATCCCAACTTTTCCACTAGTGTAGTACTAGCAAAATTAGTAGGATCTTTTCTGTTGATGATCATACTACACGCTCTAGAGTTGATGCGGCATCTCGTATGAAAGACGAAGACCAAATTATTTTGAAAACTTCTATCCATGGTCTGAAATTCTCTTTTCATCTCAAAACACAATAAAAACTAAATCAAAAACACAAAATAAAGATAGAAAAATCAGACCTTGGAACCCTAAGCTCTGATACCAAATGACGCGGAACTCACTTGGATGTTTAAGGCCAAGCAAACCCCTCACAATGGACAGAACCCCAAGAACCGTGAATTTGATTTTGTATGAACAAAACCCTTCCAAGGCCACAAAGAAGACCCACAAAGAACTTGTCTTTGAGAACCTTTAAGATGATTCCTTGAAGTGTTCTGCTAGCACGGAGACGCCACTAAGGTTGCCACGCCTTAGATAAGTCGATTGCATAAGATAAGGGGAATCCCTCCCTTAAGAAATTTTGGTATCTCTGCTTGCTTGCGATGTATTCTCTGTGGTTGTTCTAGTGAGGATATTGATAATCTTTTCTTCCAGTGCTCCTTCTCTTCTAAGGTCTGGTCGACTGTGTTAGCTATGTGTGGGTTAGATTGGAGTTTCCGAGATTGGCTTCAGACTGTTGAGTGGATGTGTTAGTTTTCTGACGCCTCTTTACACCATCTTCTTGTTCGGATGTCTTTTGCCACGTTAGTTTACCATTTATGGAGGGAGAGGAATGCCCACACTCATGATGCGCCTCTTCGGCATGTTTATGTCCTGCTTAGTGATATTGTTTTTGATGTTCGGAATCGTGCTGGCTTTTTACGGAAGGTGAATCCATCTTATGACAATAAATAGCTTCACTTATCCTGGCACTTGCCCGATGACATTTTCTGTTGATCTTCTTTTGCTTGTAGCCTTTCGGCTTTTCTTCTAGGTGGGCCTGTCTTCTCTAGTAGTCTGGGGTATGCCCCTTTGCTCTTGTATAGTTTTCTTTTGGTTATACACTTACTTTATCCAAAAAAAAGATGAAATTCGAAATTTGGTGATTCCCTTCTCATTAAGATGAAATGAGTTTAAATATGTTGGGTTTCTACGGTCTAACCGGGATCATTTTAAGCAATGAAACACATGTGAATACAACAAGGAAGTTGCGAAATACTTACAATGAACGGTTGAGGCGATGCGACGAAGAACAAAAACTTTTTATGCTCTCATTGGAAGCTCGCGGCAGTGCAGATTTTGGCCTCCATTTTGTTCCATTTTCGGTCATGGATGATCCACCAAGCTCCAAGATTTGTGTTGAAATTCCATGCTCACGGGTGCGGTTCCCTATCACCTTCGCAAGACTCCGGAAGTGTGCTAGCACATGGTAATTTTTGCCACAAAAATCACCTTGTTTCTCCTTGCCATTATCGGCAAAACCAGTGAAAGAATGAGAAGAATGCCCCTTGGGCGTGAGAGAGAAGAGAGGAATGAGAGAGTTAGATGTGTTAGGTTGTTGGAAATCATCTAATACACAAAATATTGAATTCAAAATTCTTTTTCCAAAAGTTTTGCTTTCCAAAAGTCAAAACAATAAAGCCAACAACCACTTCTATCAATCATGAATAGTGACATGTATCAATCACTCAAAGTGATGTGACTTACATCACAAGAATGACTAATGATTTGACGCTTGATGTGACTTGTGGGCCGCACTTAAATTCGCAATGCGAGTGCGCCCGCAAACACTCCAGGGCTCGGGTTCGCTAATTCCAAATTAACGAATTTTCCATTGCGACGGAATTAAATCTAATTTAATTAAATAACTTTGCCTAGAAAAATTACTATTCATGTCGCTAACGAATTAATTCTAAATTAACTCGTTCGCCCGAATTAAATTCTAAATTTAATTCCGCTTCGAAATCCAATTTCGTCTAATATATCGAATATATTATTTTATCGATTAATTCCAAATTAATCGTTTTCTCTCTTTAATAAATATTTTATCCCAGATAAAATATCTCCGTAATTAATCCCAGATTAATTTTATCTCTCATATAATTAATCCCAGATTAATAAAGTGCGAGTCATACGTCATCGGTGAATCTTCGGGAAGCGACCCATGAGATCCCCGGATATGTTGGCAGTAAATACGGTCGTCGGACTATCTGAACACGTAAGTACCTAGTACTACGTTTTTACCGATTTACAAGACAAGGTTGGCTTATAGCAAAGAGCCATGCCTACCCAATTCTCCAGAAATATCCTTACAGGAATATGTGATCTATATCAGGCGTAGTATACGTAGTATTGCGTATCTCGATCCAGTATCAGATGTCACGTGCAAGGCCTGGGGCTGGAAATGTGTCTGCCCCGTACGAAGCACATATCGGATCTCTGGTAACTAGTCTCTATAATCAGATAAACATGACCTAGTCATAATATCCCGATAGCTGCAGCATATAAGAGAACGAGTTTTGTATCCTACGTGATCATCATCTCCACTATGACTGGAGTATCACACCCAATACACTACGATTCTCAATATACCCAGAAGAGGCGTACACAGAACCTGTTAAAGTCCTGGACGACCAAAACCAAAGTATATTGATTGTCGCAAGTATTAGCGGTGCAAGTCTCAGGTTAATACCAAATACACCTACCCTGATTCGGACTTCCATAGACACATAGTCATATTACCAATGGAATTCTGAGGGGTCTATCTAGAGCGAAGCTGTTTTCCGTACCATCGGTAAAACACAACCTCCTACTACACTTGCATGAGTATCTTATACCCAAATATATGAGAACTATGTCGTTATGCCCTCATAACGCGCACAAGTATAATACTAGTCTTTTTCACATTATCGATGTCCAATCTCGATAATACTCTGACTAGGGATATTTAATTATTAAACCTTCGTGGATTGATACTGTCTCATATTATCTCAATCCAGAAACTAATCATATGGACCTTTCATCATTTATACATCTTGGTGATCTAATCACAAATGATAAAAGAGCAATTTCATTTGTCACATAGTTAATTTGTACAATAACATCATGATCTGTACAAATAGTGACGCTATGGGTCATAACTGTCCAACAATCTCCCACTTGGCCTATAGCCAGTCACTCGAGTGTCCTACACTCGAACTATGTACGGTTCGCTCAAATTTCTGAGAAAAGACTTTCGTCAGCGGATTTGCATAATTATCATCTGATGCGATTTATTCGATCATCACATCGCCACGATGTATGATCCGAACGAATCAGATGAATATCGAAGTATATATCTAGATCGTTGATGAGACCATTAATTCTTTAGCCTGCGCTGAAGCCTAGCTCAGCTGCTAACAGAACTATATCTAATCTAATTAGATTATTATCGACCCAAATGGCTTCTATTGCTGCCTCAGCTGCAGCAATAATCCACTTTTGTTGTTTATTCGGTAACAGTATCTTGCTTGGAAGATTTCCAGCTCACTGTTCCGTTATTTAAACTTTGTAGTACCGTTATTACGACTTATAGTCGGTTTTTATCGGTTAGGAAACTTGCAGCAGTGAACCCAGTCACTTCAAGTTCTCATTCTCCATAGTATAAGACAGCATCCTTAGTTCCTCTAAGATACTCAAGGATGTTCTTAACATCAATCCAATGACTATCACTTGGATTGGCCTGATTGTGACTTCCATATGCTCAAAGCGTATGAGACACCAGGTCGCGTACATTTATTTCAATGTACGAGTTCTCGGAGAGTACTAACAACTTTAAATCTATCCCAGTAGATCTTTATTCATAGAATAAAGGCTGTTTCTCCCCAGAATTCTACGGAGAATTTTTCATGAAAGCCAAGCTTTCACTGATTGTATTTTGGGAATATCATTTCCAAGAAATGACATATCATCATTATTATATATAGGACATTCACTATCAGTGCGCTCCCACTAACCTTCTTATATACACAATAATCATTTTCGTTTTGAATTAAATCATACACCATTATGATTACATCAAAACGACAATTCCAAGAATGATATGCTTGCTTCAATCCATACATGGATCATATAACCTGCAAACCTTGTTTGCTAGTTTTTGGTACGACAAAACCATCAGGATGTTACAAACATCCTCCAAAAGGTTTCCGTTAAGGAAAGCGGTTTTGGCATTTAGCTGCCACATTTTATAAATGAAACATACAGCATTAGCAAGCATTATCCAAATGGATTTACCGTGGCAACGAATAAAAGGTTTCGTCGTAATCGACACAATGTTGATAACGATACCTTTTCGCTACAAGCCTAGCTTAGTACGTTGATATGTTGTCATCCATGTATGTCTTCCTTGAAGACTTATATAGTACCAGTAGGCACAATGCCTTGTGGTACATCAACTAGTATCCAAACTATGTTGGTATACATGGAATCCATTTCGGACTTTATGGCACTTTGCCATAATAGGGAGTCGATACCTTGTATCACTTCCTCATACGTAGTCAGTTGGTGTTCCTCAATAAGATTGGCATCTTTATGAGGTGAGATCAGAAACCCATACCCCAGGTAGTTTTCTGACTCTCTCCGACTTACGTGGTTCTTGTGTATTCGAAGATTATTGGTATAGTTTCATCCTTGATGAACTATTTGTGTTCCATTAGGAATCGGTGCTAGGAATAGTATTACTCCGATTTTCATCGAGTTTTACTTTCCTCCCACTTACCACTGCATATAGGTATTCCTCTTAGGAAAACCGCATGGTGAGCAACAATTACATTGTTCTATTGTGAGTTGTATAAGTACTATACTTTGGTTTCCCTAGGATAACCCATAACTTAGGCACTTATCCGATTTGGGTTTTAGTTTGGTATCATCCAAACATATGCCTAGCATACCCAAATCTTCAGGAATGAGAAACTCGGTTTCTTTCATGTTCATATCTAATATGAAGTCTGTCAAACAGATCTTTATGGAACCTTATTCTAAATAAGTTATGCATTGTTTATGCGTATCCGTTGAAGGAAATGGTAGCTCAGAGCGACTCATGATTAACCTTATCATGTCTAACAAAATTCGGTTTATCCGTTCGGACACACCGTCAGGTTGACATGTTCCGGGAGGAGTCCTCATTGAAAGAATATTGTACTCTTTCAAGTATTGAGAAACTTATTGCTTAAGTATTTTCATCATGGTCCAACCGTGATGGTTTTACACTTTAGCCGATCTGTTTGTTTATTTCGTGTCGAAACTCTAAAAGTTTCCGATTTGTGTTTCAAAGGAAACATATAACCATAACGCGATGCCACATCCGTAAAGGTCACGAAATATTCATATCCACATCTAGCCTAGCTAGATGGGCCCACCTACGTCACTATGAACCAGGGCTAACAGATCGGTGGCACTTACACTTTTACCAAGTAAAAAGTGTTATAGGCACTTTGCCCAATAAACTAGATTCGTAGACATCATTTGAATAGAATCAAATCCGTCCTAGTATCCACTCTTCGAAAGTGTGGATATACGAGTTTTGTTAATTGTGTCCCAAACAACAATGCCACTCATAAGTCTCAACTGATTAAATCAGTTTGAGCTATTTGTTTGTCAGGTAATATGTTTGAGATTTATTTATATTCAAAATATAAATATTGTTATTCACATCTAATGTGTTTATCTCAAAATCATCTTTATAAAATAAAACATTTTAGTGTTCTAGAATATAAAGGTATACCCGCAACGGGTTAAACCCTGATATAGAGATAATGTATCTAGTCAAACTAGTTATATTTTAACAATTTCCTAATTTAAGTACAAACCCAAAAGGGTAGTTCCTAAACTTATGTCTCTACGGTCAAAACAGCGACTCTCGTCCCATTTCCGATTCGCAGATTAATCTCATCTGAAGTCAGTATCCTGCTCATAGTAGATTCTGCACACCAGTACATATATATGTACCACATCCAGTATCTAAAATCCAATTTTAATACTAGTAGTGAACATGTTTATAACAAACATATTCGAAGTCGGAGTCTTACACTGTCTTCAATTCCTTCATGTCTGCCTTATCCATACGGCAGTCACGCTTCCGTGTCCCCGTTTGCCACGAGTTAGGCAGATATTTTAGGATATGTCATTTGTCTTCCCAGAAGATTATAATGATTTTTCCTTTTGCCCTTTTCCACACTCCAGAAGCCTTTGGCCAAGCCTTGGCCTTCTAGAATGTCGAAGTAAGATGCGCCTTGCGCTTCTCGCCATATTGCAAACTTTGGCTTTGTCTCATTGAGAATAGCCATTAACTCTCCAAGAGTTTATTATTGCAATTAGTACTTCTAAGATCTAAGAATATATCTATGAAGATCCTTCAATTTCATTATCATATTATAAGGATCTAATCCTTAGTTCTGATTAAGAAATTAAGGAGTCTACTTGGCAAGCTTAAAGGATTGAGCACTTAAAGTTATCATCACATGAATCTTCCAAAGATCATGCTCTACTATTTGCTCAATACCGGGCTTAGGCACGAGACGTCACTATATCAAATAAAGTAACTTCTCGGTTTTTCAGGACTATCCTGAAGTTTTATTCCCAATTTGAAAATTAAAGTCGTTTAAATACATATTCACCCAGGATTATGTTATAAACACTAATCTTTCAATTTATCTTGATTCTAATAGTCCAACTATTTAATCAACGATTTCAGGTACTATTTATTATAATGATTACTATAGTCCAACTATTTAATCAACTATAATTTAATAGGTTAAATTCAATTATATTGATTACTATAATCCAATTATAAAATCAACTATTAATTGAAATAGTTTGAACACAGTCCAACTGTTTATTTAAAACAACATTAAATATTAGTCCAACTAATAAATAATTTATATTGACGAAAAATTGAAATGAGCGCGTATGGCAAGTAACTAAACGAATATTGCAAATTTAATACTTGCCTCCCACTATTTTTCGGCGAGCCTCTAACCCTCTGTTGAGTACTCGGGAAACCTTATTTCCTAGTGGGCTAGGATCCCGTTAAATAACACGCAATCTTAACTTTGGCCAACAAATTGTATGATAATTAACTAGGTAGATCTCTAAGATCAATTGGATCCCATCCAATTCCTAGATCCAGTAGGTGGACATCCAAGTCCGAAACATATATCTTATATATATCCAATATATTGCCTAACCTTTTTCCTCTGAATCAACTAAGTGGCTTTGGCACAACAAACTTAGTGATCCCAATTAAGCACCCATTGACCATGGAAAGCTTTGTAATCAATGTCGATGGACAAGAAGTGATCTTGACTTTGGCCAACAAATCACAACTTGGACAAGACACCAATATGGAACAAAGCCTTCATGATTCAAACACATCATCGACGGACAAAGGTCTTGACTTTGGCCAACAAACCAATGCCAGTCTTGGATCTTGAGTAAGAATCACTCAATGGAAGGAAAAACGCTTAATATGATGTTGAGGGTTTTTCGTGTGCAATTGGCAACAATTTATTATCTTTGTTAAGGTCTCATCATCATACACCCTTAAACATGCATTCTAAACACATAATAAGGCGCATATAAATAAATAATAATGATATGCGGATGGATACTTAACACATTGTTCCTAGAACAAATCTCTCCCTTTCCTCTCTCCCGCTAGCACAAGTATTACTTCTACCCGATTACATAACACTTCTAAAGAAACCTCATTTACATTGAGGGGAATAGGTGAGAAGAGAAATACAAAGAGTAAGGAGGTAATAGGCTGGACACGCAGGTCCAATTAATAAATTCTAAATTTATTACAATCACACAAGCATGTTATCAATCAATCTAATCCAATTAATTAATCTGAATATTAATGACCATCCAATGTTCAAACAACGATTTGATTTTGCTCGAGTCAAACTCGTTTTACGAATAAGTACTCAAAGTACGAATTCTTGAATTAAATTAAACTACAACATTAAATCCAATTTAATATGTATTTAATACTAATTCACTATTTAATTCCAAATTAAATATTACACTTTATTAACGAACCTTTACGACTTAGATTCCAAATCTAATCATTACGGGTCTCAAAGCCCGATTAACATCCAATGTCAATTTAATTTAAAGTCCAATGGGCTTTTAATTAATTTCTAAGGCATGGACTTTTGGTCAATATGGGTCAAACCCAAATACCAAAGCCCATTTAAGGAATCACCCTTATTTGCCAAGAAACCAATTTAGGCTCATTAGGCCCAATTAAATATTAAAAGGTCCATTAGTCATAATTGGACTTTATGGATATGGTTTTGGGCCCAAATGGATCCAACCAATTTGCCTAAACTAATCTTGCTACAACCAAGCCCATTAAGCCCAATTACAACCTTTAAGGCCTGACAAGAAACCCACTTGGATTCGAAATCCAAGCAAACCCCAAGCAACGGACAGAACCCCAAGAACCGCGAATTTGATTTTGTGGAAACAAAACCCTTCCAAGGCCACGAAGAAGACCCACAAAGAACTTGCCCTTGAGAACCTTTAAGATGAATCCTTGTAGTGTTTTGCTAGCAATGGAGACGCCACTAAGTTTGCCAAAACTTAGATAAGTCGATTCAAACTTGAAAAGGGGAATCCCTCCCTTACAAGAATTCGGCCATAGCCAAAGCTTTAAGCTTTTGTGTTTTATAAATTTCGTTGATTGTCCCCAAAATGAAAAATAAAGAAAGCTTAAATAGTGATACAAAAGAAACCCTAAAGGCATAAACACAACAATGCCCCTAAATACGAAATTACAAAAACACCAAGTTTTAAAGTCTTCAAATGCCTAGGAAGCTTTATTCTAAACTGATTTGGGCCAAGTGAAATGGCTTTAGGCCTTTTCCATCGAAGCCCACATGCGTCTCTATTTGTTTGTTGCAGTCGGCCACAAAACTCTGAACTAATCCCACCATTGCTTCTCTGAGTCTTTTGGTCCTCTGCCTCATAATTGGCCCTTCTAGTACTTGTAATGGGTCTTTTTCTTTGTTGTCGGCCTGGATCATGTCATCCCCTCCCTCTTGAAAAGGATCCGACCTCGAATCTGAACCTGCATCAAAAGGAGTTAAGGCAGAAACATTAAATGTAGCAGACACATTATACTTACCTTGTAAATCCAGCTTGTATGCATTGTCATTAATCCGTTCCAAGACTTGAAATGGACCATAACTGAGTCAAAGTCCTATTAACAACCTCGGTCTGGCCATCAGTTTGGGGGTGGCAAGTAGTAGAATACAAAAGTTTAGTTCCCAACTTACCCCATAAAACTTTCCAAAAGTGACTAAGGAATTTGACATCACAATATGAAACTATACTCCGTGGAATCCCATGGAGTCGTACTACTTCTCTAAAGAACAAGTCAGCAATGTTAGTGGCATCATCAGTTTTATGACATGCTATAAAGTGTGCCATCTTACTGAACCTATCAACCACTACAAAGATGGAATCTCTACTCTTCTTAGTCCTAGGTAAACCCAAGATAAAGTCCATCGATACATCTACCCATGGCTCACTAGGTATAGGCAATGGTGTATACAACCCATGAGGCATAACCTTAGATTTAGCCTGTTTACAAGTTAAGCATTTATCACATAAACGCTCAATATCTCTCCGCATTTTAGGCCAATAAAAATGTTCAGTCAATACCCCTAAGGTTTTGGCAATGCCAAAGTGCCCCATTAAACCTCCCCCATGTGCTTCCCTCACTAACAACTCACGCATACTACAAACAGGAATGCATAATCTATTCTCCATAAATAGAAACCCATCATGTTGGTAGAATTTACTAAAAGCAGACTTTTCACATGCATCATAGATAGTACTAAAGTCAATATCACTAGCATAAAGTTTTTTAATAAATTCAAACCCAAGCATTCTTGCACTCAATGAAGTAAGTAAAGCATACCTTCGCGATAGTGCATCGGCGACAATGTTTTCCTTACCTTGTTTGTAGCGGATTACATATGGAAATGTCTCAACAAACTCTAACCATTTTGCATGTCGTTTGTTCAGCTTACCTTGGCCCTTCAGATGCTTCAATGATTCATGATCTGTATGGATCACAAACTCTCGAGGCCACAAATAATGCTGCCAAGTCTCAAGGGTTCGCACTAGTGCATACAACTCCTTGTCATATGTGGGGTACCTCAAAACTGCTCCATTCAACTTCTCACTAAAGTAGGCTATTGGTCGTTTTTCTTGCATAAGAACCGTTCCAATGCCTATCCCAGATGCGTCACACTCAATCTCAAATGTCTTCTCAAAGTTGGGTAGTGCCAAGACTGGTGCACTGCACAACTTCATTTTCAGATCCTGGAATGCACGCTCCTGCTCTTCACCCCATTTGAAGCCAACAGTCTTCTTCACTACTTCAGTCAATGGTGCTGCAATACTACTGAAGTCTTTAACAAATACAAATAAAGTAGAAGCTTGTAATCCATGGAAGCTTCTGACTTCTGTCACTGTTGTTGGTGTTGGCCAATCCTGAATTACCTTCACCTTTTCTAAATCGACCTCGATACCATCTGCACTCACAACAAATCCAAGGAAAACAATTCTATCCATACAAAAAGTGCACTTATCAAAGTTAGCATACAATTTTTCTTGCCTTAACACATCAAGAACATGCTTCAAACGCATAACATGCTCATCTACTATTTTACTGTAAACTAAGATGTCATCAAAATAAACCACAACAAACTTACCTAAAAATGCACGCATAACATGATTCATCAATCTCATAAATGTGCTAGGTGCGTTTGAAAGACCAAATGGCATAACTAACCATTCATACAAGCCATACTTAGTCTTAAATGCAGTTTTCCACTCATCTCCCTCTCTCATGCGAATTTGATGGTATCCACTCTTTAAATCAATCTTACTAAAATTTTTGGAACCATGCAATTCATCCAACATGTCATCTAGTCTAGGAATGGGGTGACGATACTTTACCGTAATATTGTTGATAGCTCAGCAGTCAACGCACATACGCCACGTCCCATCTTTCTTAGGAACTAGAAGCACTAGTACTGCACAAGGACTCTTGCTTTCCCTTACATACCACTTGTCCATCAACTCCCGTACTTGCCTTTGTAGCTCCTTTGTCTCCTCGGGATTGCTCCTATAAGCCGGTCTGTTAGGAATGACTGCTCCAGGTATGAAGTCTATCTGGTGTTCAATACCTCTAATGGGTGGAAGCCCACTAGGTATGTCCTCTGTCAGTACGTCACTGTAATCCTGCAAAAGAGATTAAATAGACACATGAAGCAAAGGGTCAGAGTTAGTAAAATAAATATGAGGCTCCTTATAGACTAACAATAGCATGAGCTTGCTATCCTTGAACGCTTTCCTCGCTTCACCCTCACCCATGTAGAAACTCTTTTTAACTCTCCCTTTTGTTTCCCCCTCACGTTCACTCACACTCCCCTTGGGAACTCCCACGACCTTGGCCTTATTTTTCCCACCAGATACACCACTCTCACTAGTCTCACCTAAGGTGGTGTTTCCCTTCGCTCTCTCTTTGTCACGCTCAAGTTGCAACTTAACCTGGTCTTCATGGACTTGTGCAGGTGTAAGTGGGTATAATGTAATGGGTTTTCCCTTATGCTGGAAAGAGTATTTGTTCTTGAACCCATCATGAATAACCTTCTTATCAAATTGCCACGGTCTGCCCAAAAGAATATGTCCTGCATGCATCGGTATCACATCACATAGGACATCATCTGTGTATGGCCCAATGGTAAAGCTCAACAATACCTGCTTTGTCACACTTATTTCCCCACAATCATTTAACCACTGCAACTTGTAAGGCTTCGGGTGTCTCAAGCAACTCAACCCCAATCGCTCAATCAAAGTTGTGCTATCAACATTAGTACAACTGCCCCCATCTATGATCATACTACATCCCTTTGCCATTCACACGACACCTAGTATGGAATATGTTCTCCCTCTGCTACGCACTCTCATCCTCTACAACATGTGCACTCAAAGCACGCTTGACAACTAAGGATAAGTTATTCAGCAGGTATGCAGCTCCCTCATGGTCACTAGCATCCTCCAACTCTGGCATCTCCTCTTCGACCTCACTATCGGTAGAGTACACCTCTCCACTCTTTTTATCAATCACTAAGGTACGCCTATTGGGACATTGTGAAGCATAGTGTCCCATGCCCAAACACTTGAAACACTTGACATCCTTAGTTCTAGTAGCTGCACCCTCAGGTTTTTTTTCTAGTTTTGCTCGGTTCTGCAGCCTCTTTACCCTTGGCACTAGGTTTGGCCCTAGGCTTATTAAAGCCTCCAATGAACTCGCCTCTAGGCCTGTAAAAGCCTCCATCTCGCTTCTCATTCGGAACCCATTTTCCCTTCCATGCAGAAGTAGCCTGAGTACCAAATTTGGATGTTGACCTTTTCTTGAGTTGCCTTTCTACCTTGATAGCCATGTGAAGCATATCCTCCAAATCAACATAGTGATGCAACTCCACCATGTTTGCAATCTCTCTATTCAAGCCCCCTAGAAATCGTGCCATAGTAGCTTCTGCATCTTCAACTACATTTGCCTTGATCATGGCAACTTCCATCTCTGTGTAATAGTCCTCAACACTTTTGGTCCCCTGATACAGATGTTGTAGTTTCTGATACAATTCCATATAGTAATGGCTGGGTATAAATCTTTTTCTCATAAGACCTCTAAGTTCTGCCCATGTCTGAACCGGCCTCTCATAATTTCTCCTCCGAGTAGTGACAAGCTGATCCCACCAAATCATAGCATAATCGGTAAACTCAATCGCTGCCAGATTGATCTTCTTCTCGTCTGAGTAGTGATGACAGTTGAAAATCAATTTTATTTTCCTTTCCCATTCTAAATAAGCTTCAGGATCATTCTTGCCGTGAAATGTTGGTATCTTGATCTTGATGCTACCTAGATCACCATCAGCATCTCCTCGTCTACCATATCCCCTCCTATCATAATCCTCTCTTCTGGCATCAAATGCATCTCTATCATCAAATCGCCTATCCCTCCTATCATTCCTCCTATCAAACCTCCTATTAGGCCTCCTATCATGCCCAGGCTGAAATCTCTCCTCCACATCATCAAGACCATCAGAATCATCAAACTCATTTTCAGCTTCCTCTTCATCTAGTGGTACATACTGTGGTGGTACACGTCGAGGTGGCACATTATGAGGTGGTGGTACATTCTGAGGTGGTGGTATATATTGGGGTGGTGGTGCTCTGGGACCGCTACCATTTTGAATACTCTCTACACTCTTGGTCAATCTCTCCAAAGCAGTATTCATGTTCTCCATCATATCTGTAAATTTCCTATCCAAAGCCTCAAGCTTTTCATTAGTGGTTAGACCTGCCATCTCAACACTAAACAAACAGATTAGAAATAACAAGAAAGTAAAGCAAATGTGTAAATCCTCACAATCTCACGTGTTTACACTCGAATGATATCACTCCACTCGTGTTTGCACTCTATTGGCTTTTACCCGATACTGTGCTCACAATCACTGCCTTTTACCACTCTTGAGTTCGTCCTCAATTCAAATGTGAATCACACTCAATCCAAGAATACAAACCAAATGTAGTCCTCAAGCCAGCATGAAACACAAAGGTCTAATAATATATATGGGACAGGTGGAAACAAAATGCGAACAGGAATAGCAACGACGAAGACTCAATCAATAATACTTAAACTAGAGTATTTGGAATAAAGAGGTGATGATGCGTCCCACATCGGTTGCGGGGTGCCTCCTGGGCTGGTTTATAAGGCCAGGGCCAACCCTCTCCCTCTGAGCTAGCTTTTGGGGCAGAGTTAGGGCTTGGGTTCTTATCAGTTGGTATCAGAGCCACCACTCCGTGTGAATGGCCGGTGTCTCTTGGGGTTCGGCAAAACGCCGACTGAGGCAGTCGGGTCTCAAGAGGGTGGGGATGATGCGTGACATGATCCAAGGGACAACATTTGACATGAATGCAGTCACCCAAGGAACATTAGAGCCTTTGCAATTGCAACCAGGCCCAATCACACGCCAAAGAGCTAAGAAGATCACAGACGCAATAGCGGGGCCAGAGTTTGCATATAATAGATGCATTCATCCTTCTAGTTTTTACTTGCCTTATGAGATTAATTATTCACGACATTTTCATCAAAATTTGAAGCTTTTAAGCTTTGGCTATGGCTAAATTTCTTGTAAGGGAGGGATTCCCCTTTTCAAGTTCAAATTGACTTATCTAAGCTTGGCAACTTAGTGGCGTCTCCATTGCTAGCAAAATACAATCTGATTTCATGCTTGTGGTTATCATGGACGTGAGTTTCATGGTGGTTAGGGGCTGATCTTGGTGGGTTTTGTTCCTACAAAATCAGTATTCAAAGTTCTTGGGGTTTTGAGAAAGATGCTTGGGGTTTGCTTGGTTTCCAACCCAAGTGAGTTCTTGTCATTTGGTATCAGAGCTTAGGGTTCTGATGTCTGATTTCCTATCCTTTGTGTTGTTTAATCTTGTATTCATCTTTGTTCTTTGTTGATTTAATTTCGGCATCAAGGTTTTACTTCCACCTTGATTCGGCCATTGTTGGATCTTGTTATTTCTTGCTGATTCTTGTTGATTTGTGATCAAAATATCATGAATAACATTCTGCCTTGAGTGTTTTTTGATTGATCATGAGTATTTCTTTGAGTTAAGCTTTGGCTACTTAGGTCAAAATTGGGGCTTTTGTTTTCTTTGATTCAATCAAGTGTTTAGTTGTTAATTTTATGTTACTAGGACGTGTTTAATATTGTTATTAAGTTATTAGTTTCAAAAATCAAAAAAAAAAAAGAATCAGATCAGATTCGACCTAGTGAGATTTATTGATATATCTTGTCTTGCTATTGTTGAATACATGCAATTAGAGTTGTTTCCATAGGTATTATTCATATCAACTTTGCAAAAATCAGAATTGACATCATTCATCTTGGCATTTACGTGAGCTTACTTGTTTGCATTCTTGTGAAGTTAGCACAATCTTGTGAGTTTTAGTGAAAAGAAAGAAAGATTGAGTGCATTATTGATGAATGTGAATGTGTAATTGATGAAACAAATCTGAATGCACCAAATTTGGTGATTGGAGTGAGTTGTATCATTGTTATCTTGCTGATTTGTGTTGTTAATGTTGAAGAATCAAGTGAAGCAAGGTTGAGTGCAACAAATTTGCACTAAATTCAAGAGAGGGAGAATGACATGATCCAAGGGACAACATTTGACATGAATGCAGTCACCCAAGGAACATTAGAGCCTTTGCAATTGCAACCAGGCCCAATCACACGCCAAAGAGCTAAGAAGATCACAGACGCAATAGCGGGGCCAGAGTTTGCATATAATAGATGCATTCATCCTTCTAGTTTTTACTTGCCTTATGAGATTAATTATTCACGACATTTTCATCAAAATTTGAAGCTTTTAAGCTTTGGCTATGGCTAAATTTCTTGTAAGGGAGGGATTCCCCTTTTCAAGTTCAAATTGACTTATCTAAGCTTGGCAACTTAGTGGCGTCTCCATTGCTAGCAAAATACAATCTGATTTCATGCTTGTGGTTATCATGGACGTGAGTTTCATGGTGGTTAGGGGCTGATCTTGGTTGGGTTTTGTTCCTACAAAATCAGTATTCAAAGTTCTTGGGGTTTTGAGAAAGATGCTTGGGGTTTGCTTGGTTTCCAACCCAAGTGAGTTCTTGTCAATGCGTCCCACATCGGTTGCGGGGTGCCTCCTGGGCTTGTTTATAAGGCCAGGGCCAACCCTCTCCCTCTGAGCTAGCTTTTGGGGCAGAGTTAGGGCTTGGGTTCTTATCAGGTGAACAATTATCACAATGGAAAATAAATAAGCATGTAAATTCACGGTCGTATGTAATTTTCAGGGTATGATTTCAGAGGCTACTGGTCAGTGTCTGATTTCAGAGGTTAATTTTCAGGGTATGATTTCAGAGGCTACTGGTCAGGGTCTGATTTCAGAGGTTACTATTCAGTGTCTGACTTCAGAGGCTACTGGTCAGGGTCTGATTTAAGAGGTTACTTTTCAGGGTCTGATTTCAGAGGCTAATCTTCAGGGTCTGATTTCAGAGACTAAGTTTCAGGGTCTGATTTCAGAGTCAGATTTCAAAGGCTAAGTTTATTAGAGTCTGATTTCAGAGTCTAATTTCAGGGTCTGAATTCAAAGGCTAAGTTTTAGGGTCTGAATTCAGAGGTTACATTTCAAACTTCACTAGGGTTTTAGAAACAACACACAACCGCCAAGAACATGCTTATTTCTTCAACATATGCTAAATAACAGAAAGTATATGACGAACTAATATGAAGAACAGAACAAAAACCCAGAACTGGAAAATGATAGAAGATGAACTGATATGCAAAACACAACAAAATAAGATCCAGAAATAAACAAAACGAAAACAGAAACAAGATCCAACAAGAACTGAAACAAAAATAACAAGAACGAAAATAAAAACAGAATCAAACAAAAAGAAAAGATAGGAAAAATCAGACCTTGGAACCCTGAGCTCTAGATACCAAATGACAAGAAACCCACTTGGATTCGAAATCCAAGCAAACCCCAAGCAACGGACAGAACCCCAAGAACCGCGAATTTGATTTTGTGGAAACAAAACCCTTCCAAGGCCACGAAGAAGACCCACAAAGAACTTGCCCTTGAGAACCTTTAAGATGAATCCTTGTAGTGTTTTGCTAGCAATGGAGACGCCACTAAGTTTGCCAAAACTTAGATAAGTCGATTCAAACTTGAAAAGGGGAATCCCTCCCTTACAAGAATTCGGCCATAGCCAAAACTTTAAGCTTTTGTGTTTTATAAATTTCGTTGATTGTCCCCAAAATGAAAAAGAAAGAAAGCTTAAATAGTGATACAAAAGAAACCCTAAAGGCATAAAGACAACAATGCCCCTAAATACGAAATTACAAAAATACCAAGTTTTAAAGTCTTCAAATGCCTAGGAAGCTTTATTCTAAACTGATTTGGGCCAAGTGAAATGGCTTTGGGCCCTTTCCATCGAAGCCCACATGCGTCTCTATTTGTTTGTTGTAGTCGGCCACAAAACTCTGAACTAATCCCGCCATTGCTTCTCTGAGTCTTTTGGTCCTCTGCCTCGTAATTGGCCCTTTTGGTACTTGTAATGGGTCTTTTTCTTTGTTGTCGGCCTGGATCATGTCAAGGTCCAATTCCAAAATAAGCCCAATTAATTAACTTACAAAATTCCAAATTTCACAATTAATTA
Source organism: Zanthoxylum bungeanum (assembly GCA_019454045.1). NCBI lineage: Eukaryota > Viridiplantae > Streptophyta > Magnoliopsida > Sapindales > Rutaceae > Zanthoxylum > Zanthoxylum bungeanum. The sequence goes on along the minus strand of SKCR01035456.1, from coordinate 84,506 downwards.
ATTAAAGTGTATGCCATAATTAATTACCCAAATTAACATTTCCAAAACACAAATTTGTACAATTAATTATGCTCATTAACATCAAAACATGTCCAACACATTTTAATCAAAAATCAACTCATTTTCACGTGCTAAAACTCACGGTAATTTGGGGTTTTTCATGTCCGATTCGGTTTCAATCCAATTAAATCCACAATCAACATTCCCGAATGATTTCAACTCATCCAATGAATCAAAAATCAAAAAATCACCATGACAAAGGGCATTGAAACTCTCGGCCAAGCCTAAGATTTGGGCAAAAATTGATCCAATCAACTTTTCATGAAATTAATCAAATCCAACTTCAATTAAACATCATTCAAGCATACTCAATCAATTAATTTTACGGTCGCTCTGATACCATTGTTGGGTTTCTACAGTCTAACCGAGATCATTTTAAGCAATGAAACACATGTGAATACAACAAGGAAGTTGCAGAATACTTACAATGAACTGTTGAGGTGATGCGACGAAGAACAAAAAAATTTTATGCCCTCCTTGGAAGCTCACGGCAGTGCAGATTTTGGCCTCCATTTTGTTCCATTTTCGGTCATGGATGATCCACCAAGCTCCAAGCTTTGTGTTGAAATTCCATGCTCATGGGTGCGGTTCCCTATCACTTTCGCAAGACTCCGGAAGTGTGCTAGCACTTGGTACTTTTTGCCACAAAAATCACCTTGCTTCTCCTTGCCATTATCGGCAAAACCGGTGAAAGAAGGAGAAGAATGCCCCTTGGGCGTGAGAGAGAAGAGAGGAATGAGAGAGTTAGATGTGTTAGGTTGTTGGAAATGTGTATCTAATACACAAAATATTGAATTCAAAATTCTTTTTCCAAAAGTTTTGCTTTCCAAAAGTCAAAACAATAAAGCCAACAACCACTTCTATCAATCATGAATAATGACATTGTGTCAATCACTCAAAGTGATGTGACTTACATCACAAGAATGACTAATGATTTGACGCTTGATGTGACTTATGGGCCGCACTTAAATTCGCAATGCGAGTGCGCCCGCAAACACTCCCGGGCTCGGGTTCGCTAATTCCAAATTAACGAATTTTTCGTTGCGATGAAATTAAATCTAATTTAATTAAATAACTTTGCCTAGCAAAATTACTATTCACGTCGCTAACGAATTAATTCTAAATTAACTCGTTCGCCCGAATTAAATTCTAAATTTAATTCCGCGTCGAAATCCAATTTCGTATAATATATCGAATATATTATTTTATCGATTAATTCCAAATTAATCGTTTTCTCTCTTTAATAAATATTTTATCCCAGATAAAATATCTCCGTAATTAATCCCAGATTAATTTTATCTCTCATAAAATTTAATCCCAGATTAATAAAGTGCGAGTCATACGTCATCAGTGAATCTTCGGGAAGCGACCCATGAGATCCCCGGATATGTTGGCAGTAAATACGGTTGTCAGACTATCCGAACACGTAAGTACCTAGTACTACGTTTTTACCGATTTACAAGACAAGGTTTGCTTCTAGCAAAGCGCCATGCCTACCCAAGTCTCCAGAAATATCCTTACAGGAATATGTGATCTATATCAGGCGTAGTATACGTAGTATTGCGTATCTCGATCCAGTATCAGATGTCACGTGCAAGGCCTGGGGCTGGAAATGTGTCTGCCCCGTACGAAGCACATATCGGATCTCTGGTAACTAGTCTCTATAATCGGACAAACATGACCTAGTTATAATATCCCGATAGCTGCAGCATATAAGAGAACGAGTTCCGTATCCTACGTGATCATCATCTCCACTATGACTGGAGTGATACTTCCATCTCGACATCACACCCAATACACTACGATTCTCAATAGACACAGAAGAGGCGTACACAGAACCTGTTAAAGCCCTGGACGGCCAAAACCAAAGTATATTGATTGTCGCAAGTATTAGCGGTGCAAGTCTCAGGTTAAGACCAAATACACCTACCCTGATTCGGACTTCCATAGACACATAGTCATACTACCAATGGAATTTCGAGGGGTCTATCCAGAGCGAAGCTATTTTCCGTACCATCGGTAAAACACAACCTCCTACTACACTTGCATGAGTATCTTGTACCCAAATATATGAGAACTATGCCGTTATGCCCTCATAAAGCGCACAAGTATAATACTAGTCTTTTTCGCATTATCGATGTCCAATCTCGATAATACTCTGACTAGGGATATTTAATGATTAAACCTTCGTGGATTGATATTGTCTCATATCATCTCAATCCAGGAACTAATCATATGGACCTTTCATCATTTATACATCTTGGTGATCTAATCACAAATGATAAAAGAGCAATTTCCTTTGTCACATAGTTAATTTGTACAACAACACCATGATCTGTACAAACAGTGACGCTATGGGTCATAACTGTCCAAAAAAATAGTACAATGAAAGAAACCCTAAGGGGTGTAAAAAGATCAAAACACCCTAACTTGCTAACTAATGGCTATTTAAAGGCTATACCCTTAATGGTCATTTAATAACCTGGACAACATAACATAAATGTCAAACAAGGTGGCTAAAGTCATCAACAACTTTGCCAAAAAATTCAACAAAAGGAAAAACAACAAAACCACAAAAATCCAACAAAGATGCCTAATAAGTCAACAAATGTGGAAAACTTTTCCCAAAATGTCTAAAGTTGTCTCCTTGCATCAAAAGTTCCTAAATTTCGCGGCCTTCATGTAACAAGGCCCAAATTATGTGTCTCGAGCCCATTAAGTCTTGTCTTGGCCGAATTTTTGGTGTTGGACTTGATTCGGCTTGATTCGTCAAAACTGCTTCTATATTGGGCTTGCGTCATTCTCATCTATTTCAATCCGGTTCTTTAGGTTTGAAAGTTGTCTTGGACTTGAAGATTGAATACAAATTAACGCACAATATTCTTGTTCATATCATAAGTTACCTTGTTAAACTTATACCAAGGCTTGCCCAATGATATATGTGTAATACTCATAGGAACTACGTCACACACTACCTCATCAATATATTTTTCCCCAATAGCAAAACTAACCACAACTCTATGACTAACCTCAACCTCGTCAAATTCACTTATCCACAAGTAAGGTCTATCCATAGGTATTAATGGTAATCCCAACTTTTCCACTAGTGTAGTACTAGCAAAATTAGTAGGATCTTTTATGTTGATGATCATACTACACGCTCTAGAGTTGATGCGGCATCTCGTACGAAAGACGAAGACCAAATTATTTTGAAAACTTCTATCCATGGTCTCAAATTCTCTTTCCATCTCAAAACACAATAAAAACTAAATCAAAAACACAAAGTAAAGATAGAAAAATCAGACCTTGGAACCCTAAGCTCTGATACCAAATGACGCGGAACTCACTTGGATGTTTAAGGCCAAGCAAACCCCTCGTAACGGACAGAACCCCAAGAACCGCGAATTTGATTTTGTATGAACAAAACCCTTCCAATGCCACAAAGAAGACCCACAAAGAACTTGTCTTTGAGAACCTTTAAGATGATTCCTTGAAGTGTTCCGCTAGCACGGAGACGCCACTAAGGTTGCCACGCCTTAGATAAGTCGATTGCATGAGATAAGGGGAATCTCTCCCTTAAGCAATTTAGGCAATAGCCAAGACTTCAAAATGAAGATGAAATTCGAAATTTGGTGATTCCCTTCTCATTAAGATGAAATGAGTTTAAATAGTACAATGAAAGAAACCCTAAGGGGTGTAAAAAGACCAAAATATCCTAACTTGCTAACTAATGGCTATTTAAAGGCTATATACCCTTAATGGTCCTTTAATAACCTAGACAACATAACATAAATGTCAAACAAGGTGGCTAAAGTTATCAACAACTTTGCCAAAAAATTGAACAAAAGGAAAAACAACAAAACCACAAAAATCCAACAAAAGATGCCTAATAAGTCAACAAATGTGGAAAACTTTTCCCAAAATGTCTAAAGTTGTCTCCTTGCATCAAAAGTTCCTAAATTTCGTGGCCTTCATGTAACAAGGCCCAAATTATGTGTCTCGAGCCCATTAAGTCTTGTCTTGGCCGAATTTTTGGTGTCGGACTTGATTCGGCTTGATTCGTCAAAACTGCTTCTATATTGGGCTTGCGTCATTCTCATATATTTCAATCCGGTTCTTTAGGTTTGAAAGTTGTCTTGGACTTGAAGATTGAATACAAATTAACCCACAATAAGCCCAATTGAATTCTGTCGTCGAGGACCCTCTGGTGGGTACCCTGGATCATATCATCTGCCCATGTCTGAACCGGCCTCTCATAATTTCTACTCCGAGTAGAGACAAGCTGATCCCACCAAATCATAGCATAATCGGTAAACTCAATCGCTGCCAGATTGATCTTCTTCTCGTCTGAGTAGTGATGACAGTTGAAAATCAATTCTATTTTCCTTTCCCATTTTAAATAAGCTTCAGGATCATTCTTGCTGTGAAATGTTGGTATCTTGATCTTGATGCTACCTAGATCACCATCAACATCTCCTCGTCTACCATATCCCCTCATATCATAATCCCCTCTCTTGGCATCAAATGCACCTCTATCATCAAATCGCCTATCCCACCTATCATTCCTCCTATCAAACCTCCTATTAGGCCTCCTATCATGCCCAGGCTGAAATCTCTCCTCCATATCATCAAGACCATCAGAATCATCAAACTCATTTTCAGCTTCCTCTTCATCTGGTGGTACATACTGTGGTGGTACACGTCGAGGTGGCACATTATGAGGTGGTGGTACATTCTGAGGTGGTGGTATATACTGGGCTGGTGGTGCTCTGGGACCGCTACCAGTTTGAATACTCTCTACACTCTTGGTCAATCTCTCCAAAGCAATATTCATGTTCTCCATCAATATCCTCACTCGAACAACCACAGAGAATACACCGAGAGCACGCAGAGATGCCAAATCTCATCAGACTGTCCTGAGTACAAAGGCCACCCTGAATAGACATCCAAAGAAGAAAGGAATGACGGGGGATTGCCTTCCGGAACCAAACTACACGAGACCAATGCAACTGGGGTTTCCTAGCCCTCATGGCATTGCAGGCACTATCCACAGAGAATCTTCCGTTTGTATCCTCCTCCCAAACCAGCATATCCTCCCTCAAACTAGAAGGAGACGGAAGATGAGACTGAGCCAAATCAATAAGAGCAGCAGATCTAGATGGGGGCCATTGCCAAGCAGAATCAGCGATAATGGATGCAACTGTAGCCATTCTATCCAAACCAGAATCATAAATCACTCTCTCGCCCAACGTGTCCACAATCGGGCCAACAAGATGCCAATAATCAAACCACAGTGACGTCTTCTCACCATTACCAATCCTCACTCTCATCCGCCGACGGGACCAAGAACGAAGCTCCAAGATCTTATGCCAACTCCAAGAGCAATCTGAAGGACAAGGGACCTCCCAAAAACTTCTCCCCCGCAATAAATAAGAGTGAACCCAACTCGACCATGAGGAAACCTGGCCAGAACAAAGAAACCAAAATCATATCTGTAAATTTCCTATCCAAAGCCTCAAGCTTTTCATCAGTGGTTAGACCTGCCATCTCAACACTAAACAAACAGATTAGAAATAACAAGAAAGTAAAACAAATATGTAAATCCTCACAATCTCACGTGTTTACACTCGAATGATAACACTCCACTCGTGTTTGCACTCTATTGGCTTTTACCCGATACTGTGCTCACAATCACTGCCTTTTACCACTCTTGAGTTCGTCCTCAATTCAAATGTGAATCACACTCAATCCAAGAATACAAACCAAATGTAGTCCTCAAGCCAGCATGAAACACAAAGGTCTAATAATATATATGGGACACCGTGGAAACAAAATGTGAACAGGAATAGCAACGACGAAGACTCAATCAATAATACTTAAACTAGAGTATTTGGAATAAGGAAATAAACAATTAGCACAATGTAAAAAAAATAAGCATGCAAATTCACGGTCATATGCAATTTCAGGAGAAAATTTGGCACCTATATAGAATTTTTTATGGAATACCCTTCACGGACACCCAAATGATAATATGGAACAAACTAAATTCAACCAAAAATTTGCACTTTTTCACTTTTTTACTCTTTTTTTTTTGCTCAAGTGATCACTTTCACTCAAAACCCTTTTTTTTTTTGATAACTTCAGAAGCTGTTTAAGGTTCTGATTTCAGTAGCTGATTAAGGTTCTAATTTCAGAGGCTGATTTTCAGGGTCTGATTTCAGAGGCTTTTGGTCAGGGACTGATTTCAAAGGCTACTGGTCAGTGTCTGATTTCCGAGGTTACTTTTCAGGGTCTGATTTCATAGGTTACTTTTCAGGGTTTGATTTCAGAGTCAGATTTCAAAGGCTAAGTTTTTAGAGTCTGATTTCAAAGGCTAAGTTTTTTAGAGTCTGATTTCAGAGGTTGAGTTTCAGGGTCTGAATTCAGAGTCAGATTTCAAACTTCACTATGGTTTTAGAAACAAATCACACAGCCGCCAAAGAACATTCTTATTTCTTCAACATATCCTAAAGAACAGAAAGTATATGACGAACTGATATGAAGAACAGAACAAAAACCCAGAACACGAAAATGATAAAAGATGAACTGATATGCAAAACATAACAAAATCAGATCCAGAAATAAACAAAACGAAAACAGAAACAAGATCCAACAAGAACTGAAATGAAAATAACAAGAACGAAAATAAAAAAACAGAATCAAACAAAAAGAAAAGATAGGAAAAATCAAACCTTGGAACCTTGAGCTCTAGATACCAAATGACAAGAAACCCGCTTGGATTCGAAATCCAAGCAAATCCCAAGCAACGGACAGAACCCCAAGAACCGCGAATTTGATTTTGTAGAAACAAAACCCTTCCAAGGCCACAAAGAAGACCCACAAAGAACTTGCCCTTGAGAACCTTTAAGATGAATCCTTGTAGTGTTTTTCTAGCAATGGAGACGCAACTAAGTTTGCCAAAACTTAGATAAGTCGATTCAAACTTGAAAAGGGGAATCCCTCCCTTACAAGAATTCGGCCATAGCCAAAACTTTAAGCTTTTGAGTTTTACAAATTTCGTTGATTGTCCTCAAAATGAAAAAGAAAGAAAGCTTAAATAGTGTTACAAAGAGAAACCTTAAAGGCATAAAGACAACAATGCCCCTAAAGGCTAAATTACGAAAATACCAAAGTCTTCAAGTCTTTAAAGGCCTGTGAAGCTTCATTCAAAACTGATTTGGGCCAAGTGAAGTGGCTTTGGGCCCTCTCTATTGAAGCCCACATGCGTCTCTATTTGTTTGTTGCAATCGGCCATAAAACTCTGAACTAATCCCGCCATTACTTCTCTAAGTCTTTTAGTCATCTGCCTCGTAATTGGTCATTCTGGTACTTGTAATGGGTCTTTTCTTTGTTGTCGGCCTGGATCATGTCACATTCCATCGATAACATTTGGCTGAACATAGTGTAGGGAAGTAGACAAGGATGCCGAGTCAAGAGGATCACCTCCTTAGGACCATTCAACACATTAGCATAACTTAGAGAACTATCAGAACCATTGCCCCTAACCTTGGGTGTTTCGGAACCACATTAACCCCCTCCAGATTAATTCCTCCAGCAGGAGACGAAACAGTATGACCACTAGCACTAGACTTCGAACAAATGGGTACTTGATTTGCACCATCTGCCTTAGCAACCCCAGAGGCATAAACATTACCAACAGAATCACTCAATTTCACAGCATCACTCAACTATACCAGAAACAAACCCAGAAGGCAGTACAAAATCACCAAAAGTGTTACTAGCTCTCACGGCATCACCAGCCTCATTCACAGGAGCAAAATTATTCAAGACCAAAACAGCAGTAGCCTCACCGGCAATAGTCATAGAAACCTGACTCACAGGGTCACACAGTCCAGTCACTACAGAAACTGTATTACCGGCCAAAGACTCAAAAATAGGAAGAAGCACAGAAGAGCTACGGGGCATAAACACAGTCTCGGTACCAGGAAAACCTCCAACACCATAGCCACCCTCAACATCAATAACGTTACCACTAACATTAGTTGCAGGACCCAAACAACCACCATTCAACAAACCCACAGCACTAGTGCCCAAAATGCTAATAAAACCACCTACAACGCCATGTCCAGAATCACAAGCAACTCTAACAGACCCAGATGGTACACCATACCCAGACCCACTAGAACCCGAACGGCCAACAAAATTACCTTCAACGCCATGTCCAGAACCACAAACAACAACGCTAGCAGACCCAGAGGATACGCCAAACCCAGACCCATAAACTAAAGCTACCAGATCCAGAGGCCAAAGCTGGGAACGCATAGCTAGAATCTAGAGGAACGACACCAGCAGAAACAGAAGGCTTAACACTGGTCACTAACGTCGGCGCTGGTGAGCAGACCAAAAGAGAGCACGCAAGACCCGTCGAAGGTTTCAAACAACCAATGCCAAGATCCATAGGAGGCGAGGCGTTAGCGACCAAAGAGACAGCCCTAACGGCCTTACGACCAACACTAGGGAGGTGCGGCCCCACCACAGGTAAACCAGATGGAGACATAGGGAAAGACGGGAAGACAAGAGGGAGAAAGAGACGAAGGCAGAAAAGAGAAGAGCCCAAAGGGTTGTGGGGAAGGCAAGGAAGGGAAAAGGGGAAAATAAATAATCAGATCATGGATTAAGGGTCTCGACGGTGAGAGACGAGAATCGCCGAGAGGGAAGGGAAAGTTGAGAGCATTTTAGGGTCTTAACATATACAAGTTATTTTTTGAGTTTTCATGTGCATATGGTTAATCCATTTCTACCAATTATAACCAAATTTCTACTAAAAGAAACTGAAAACCATCATTCAAAAGTTTAGAAACATAAATCAAATTCCCGAGAAAAACCGGAATGAATAACACATTGTTCAAATTTAAATAACTATTATTTGTAAAATTTAAACTGGAAACTCCCACTGCTTTTGCTAAAACGACATCCCATGTCCCGACCCTCATGGTGTAGTCACCTTCAGCAAGGTCCCTCTTTGAGTCAAGTAGCTGCAAATAAGAACAAACATGGTTAGTGGCTCCATAATCAACAATCCAAGCGGATTTATCATCCTCCACTAATAGGGATTCGATAACAGATAAATCATATTTACCTGTAGCCTTTTTCTCCTTTAGCTCAACAAGGTATTTAGGACAATTCTTTTCCAATGCCTGTTCTTATTGCAGTGGAAACACTTTCCCTTGGGCTTGGCATCCTTGGAGCCTTTCTTGTTCTTCTTCTTCATTGGATTAGCATTACCCTTCCCATTTCCTTTCTTCTTCATCTTTGGAGATTTAGAATACTCGTCAACATTTGCCTCAGAACTGGGCTTACGAGTATCCACAAGCATGAACTCGTAGTGGGTGAGCTCATTGAGCAGTTGGGTCAATGTAAAAGTCAACTTGTTCATAACATAGTTGTTTTTAAACTGCAAGAATGCTTCGGAAGAGTTTTCATAATCATGGTTACCTGGCTATGCTCTTCAATGGAGCTCCATGGGTTTCAGCAGTATTGAGATAGGTCATTATCCTCAAGACATGCTCTAGGACTGATGTCTCATCCTTCATCCTAGCAGTCATCGCTGAGACCATAGCCTCATTAAGTTGATGCTCCGAAGGCTGCATGAACATGCCCTGCGATGACTCTATCATCTGAGATGCTGAAGCCATAGGCTCATGCTTTGCAGCAAGAACCTCGGACATCTCTGCTAGGAAGTAGCAGCGGGCTTTCTCATTAGCTGCGACCCATTTCTGGTAGGCATCACGCATAACTTGGCCAGCATTTCTGGCCGGCTTGGGAGGACACTCCTCCGTTATAACAAACTTAAGGTCTTCACAGACCAGGATAGCGTTCATGTTACTTTTCCACTTAACATAGTTTTCTCCGGTTAATTTATCATTTGAGAGTATGGAAATAATCAGAGAAACCATGGCTGAAAAATAAACATGTATTTAACATTCATTCATCGTATATAAAAATTATCAAATAATTTTGGCATAAAATTAAACATGATGCATGAACCATGAGTAACGAATTAGAAACCTAAGAGAATTACTATGCCACGGAAATCTATCATCCCACAAGTAAGTGCCGCCGCAGGGTAGATGAAATACTTGTATGATAGATCGAGACAATCTCAATTGGTTAATATATACGGGAATAACTCTTATTCCTATATTAACCAACTACCGTTTGATTCGATCAAGGAATTTAGATTAACAGTTAATCATTCCTTTGTGAGTGTGACCCGTCGTTTTGGGACTCTTGTAGGATAGGTCAGTTCACCTGATACATCTAGAATCCCTATCTTCTTTTAATCCAAACCTGATATTGACCCAAAATGGACAATATTCAATGCAAAGTTATAGGTCTCGGTCTTAGATTTCGACAATATAAAGTTCATAAAAATTGGAGTTCGTATGAAAATGTTACGGCTCACATACCATGGGTTGTCCGAATTTAAATCTTGGAATGAATTCCGTATTGGAATTGCGAGGAATTTATCGAATGTCCGAAAAGTCATTTCATGAGTACGTACATACTTGAAAATGATTCACATCATGTGTTATGCCATTCCTAACTTAATAGTCATCGGGATTACCGGGGTGTTACAAATTCTCTCCCCCTTAAATAGGATTCGTCCTCGAATCCTGTAACATCCTGGGTTATTATAGCGAGTTGCATGAATTTTATTTTCCACGCGTGAGGCCGCGTCCAAACACGAAATAAATTTTAGTGTATAATGGGGACTTTTATAGAGAAATTAATTATAAGGCAATAATTATAAATTAAGGGACCAAATTGAAATTTGTCACCAAATACAAATAAAACCTAGAAATTTCTCTACACACACTTTGCACATACACACGTGTGTGACACACAAAATTAACATAATACACACACACGAGCATTGGACACACACACACAGAGTCACGGTAAGAAGCAGAACAGAGAGAAGAATCGAGAGAGGTAAAGAGAGACCGAGAGAGAGAGAGACCAGGAGGGAGGAGGAACTCCGGTGATGTTGGCTGAGCCCTGATCATCGGCGAATCTCGGCGAGCTCACGACGTCTGGATCAGCGAGCAGAGGTTGAGTAGAGACTGAAAGCAGAAACAGCGAAAAAGAAGCCAAAGTTGACCAGAGAAGTAGCAGGCGTGAGGTAACAAAGGAAGAAGAAGAAGAAGAAGAAGAGGGATTCCGACTTTGGAGTTCCGATTTCATGCCTGGAGGTAGAAGTAAGTACACTATGTGATGATAATCTTGAGTCTTGATTGAAATTGATGATCTAGGGGTTTTTGGGTAAATTTCATATTTGGGTGAGATAATGAATTGGATACGTATTAAAGGTAATCTAGATTTTGTTTTGTGTTTAATATTGGAGGAAGTTAACAATATTAAAAGAATTGTAAAATCTGGAAATTTTGGCATGAACCCTAAAAATTGGGGAGAAATTGACTATAGGATGAATTGATGTTTGAACATGTTATATATGTGTTATTGAAATTTGGAATTAAGTTAAAATGAAATTCTGAAATTCTGAAAATATGTATATATGTATGTGTTCAACAGTAGTAGCAAAAATAATGAAGGTAATGAAGATAGTAGGAATAGAAACGATATTTGTAGTAATGGCAGTAGCAGTAGTGTAGTGGAGAAAGAAGAAACAGATATGGTAACAGTAGAGATAGAGGAGAGCGAAGCAGTAGATTTGGTAGTGGTATGAATTCAATTGCTGGTTAGTGTTATGGTTTCTGTGTGTGTTAATATGAAAGTGAATTTGATGATTAAAGCTGGAAACTAAGAATTAAGATTTGGTTGATGCTAGGGTGAGCTGTTTGTTAATTTGTTTTAAACGTTGAAGGTATGTTGATTATTTTTTTTACTAATGCTCTTTGTTTGGTCTTTAGAAATGGTGAGTATGGTATATGACAAAAATTTTGAATTTTAAGTATAACATAGCTGAGTAATAGACACTAGCATTCTAGACATGTCACATTTTTGAATTTATAACTTAAGTTTTAGATCTTCGATTGACAAGTCGTAAAGTTCTGAGTAAAATAGACACAATTGCGAGTAACATATCCAAAAATCAGATTTTTTGGACTTAAGACGCTAATGTAGAAAAATCTCCAAAGTCAACTGATCGGCAGTAAAGTCTGCACATACGACCTGATGACCTAGGCTCTGTTTTTGATTTTTTTTAAAAAAAATGTGTTTCGGGTGTCCAAATGACGAGCCATCAGCGCCAAAATAAACTAGACACATGGGAGCCTGACATATAAAAAATTCAGAACCATTGGACTTAATAAGAATTTTTGGCGGAGTTTCGAAGTGGAGTGATCAGCAGGGACTGATCTAATTATGTCCATGCTGAACAGCTGGTAGAAATCAGTTTGTTTACGGAGTTCCGGGAATTGAAATCAGGATCCGTAAAATTTGGAATATAGTAGACTCATAGGGAATTCATCCATAAAAATTTCAAGTCCAAATTCCTTACCAATTGCTCCCAGCAAAATTCCAAAGTCTGACCCAAAAACCTGGAAAATTCTGGTTCATATATTCTTATAAGTTCATTAAATATTTCTTTGTTCTAACAATCCCTTTATTCTTATAGATCACATGTCATCAATATATGTTTTAAGATCATGTTTTACTTATATGCTCATGTATGTAAATTAAGTATATTTATTTATTTTTCAATCACAATTTACCTGTGTGTGTGGTGTTGTCGGAAGTGGTAAGGATTATATGATATTATGGATTTAGTATATACTAAAGTAGGGCTAGGATATGTGGAAGCATAAAAAGCATGTGCATATTGGTGCATTATGTTGAGTATGAATTAAGAGTGGTTTGGAATCCAAAATGGTTTTAAAGAGAAGTTTCAAATACTTTTGAAAGAATCGTATTTCAGGAAATGTTTTTACAGTTTTAAGATTTCAGTATGATTTTTTGTTTTTCGGGGCATGAGGGAAAAACTCACCCTAGTATGTAACTTGAGATTCAGTTGGAATTTACGGATATCATATGGATTCGGGATTTTGGATTTGACCCATCCCAATTGTACATTGTTGGAATTGACGGATTTATATATATGTGCACATGTGGAGGACTGGGGGGACGCCCCTAGATCCTCAGCGCTCAGATGGTACATTCCTGGGCGGAGATGCGCCAACGGGCGGAGATGTGCCAACGGGCGGAGATGCACAATTCAGATTTTGATCTTCAGAAAAAGGATTTCAGATTTCAGTTTTCAGAAAAAGAGTTTAGAAAGCGATTTTAGAGAGAAGTACAAGAAAGAGTTTACAGTTTTCAGATTCTCAGTAAACAGTTTTCAGAAACAAGATTTTAGAAATAGTTTCCAGAAACCATAGATTCAAAGCATGATTTTAGAAAGATTAGTTTTATTAAGAGATTTTCAAACAAAGTTTCAGAAAGAGTTTTCAGAAAGCAGTTTTTCAGAAAAGGTTTTTCAAAATGTATTTTCCAAAGATATGGCATAATTAAAGATCAATATAGTTTATAGGTTAAGCATATAAGTCATACATTGTGGTTAATATATGAGATGCATATAGTTAACATTGAAGCATGATAGCATGATTACATCTATATGGATATATGATTGATGTTGTATGTATGGTATTTTGTGAGTAAGATGTAGAGGAATGAATACTACGATTATATGCAAATTCAACAAAAGGCAAACAATCCTCCCAGGTTTTTAAGTTCTTATTGATAATAGTACGCAATAACTGAGTCAAAGTCCTATTAACAACCTCGGTCTGGCCATCAGTTTAGGGGTGGCAAGTAGTAGAATACAAAAGTTTAGTTCCCAACTTACCCATAAAACTTTCCAAAAGTGACTAAGGAATTTGACATCACGATCTGAAACTATACTCTGTGGAATCCCATGGAGTCGTACTACTTCTCTAAAGAACAAGTCAGCAATGTTAGTGGCATCATCAGTTTTATGACATGCTATAAAGTGTGCCATCTTACTGAACCTATCAACCACTACAAAGATGGAATCTCTACCCTTCTTAGTCCTAGGTAAACCCAAGATAAAGTCCATCGATACATCCACCCATGGCTCACTAGGTATAGGCAATGGTGTATACAACCCATGAGGCATAACCTTAGATTTAGCATGTTTACAAGTTAAGCATTTATCACACAAATGCTCAATATCTCTCCGCATTTTAGGCCAATAAAAATGTTCACTCAATACCCCTAAGGTTTTGGCAAAGCCAAAGTGCCCTATTAAACCTCCCTCATGTGCTTCCCTCAGTAACAACTCACGTATACTACAAACAGGAATGCATAATCTATTCTCCCTAAACAGAAACCCATCATGTTGGTAGAATTTACTAAAAACGGACTTTTCACATGCAACATAGATAGTACTAAAGTCAATATCACTAGCATAAAGTTCTTTAATAAATTCAAACCCAAGCATTCTTGCACTCGATGAAGTAAGTAAAGCAAACCTTCGCGATAATGCATCGGCGACAATGTTTTCCTTACCTTGTTTGTAGCGGATTACATATGGAAATGTCTCAACAAACTCTACCTTGGCCCTTCAGATGCTTCAATGATTCACGATCTATGTGGATCACAAACTCTCAAGGCCACAAATAATGCTGCCAAGTCTCAAAGGCTCTCACTAGTGCATACAACTCCTTGTCATATGTGGGGTATCTCAAAACTGCTCCATTAAGCTTCTCACTAAAGTAGGCAATTGGTCACTTTTCTTACATAAGAACCGCTCCAATGCCTATCCTGGATGCGTCACACTCAATCTCAAATTTCTTCTCAAAGTTGGGTAACGCCAAAACTGGTCCATTGCACAACTTCATTTTAAGATCCTGGAATGCACACTCCTGCTCTTCTTCCCATTTGAAGCCAACAATTTTCTTCACTACTTCAGTCAGTGGTGCTGCAATACTACTGAAGTCTTTAACAAATCTACGGTAGAAGCTTGCTAATCCATGGAAGCTTCTGACTTCTGTCACTGTTGTTGGTGTTGGCCAATCCTGAATTGCCTTCACCTTTTCCAAATCTACCTTGATGCCATCTACACTCACAACAAATCCAAGGAACACAATTCTATCCATACAAAAAGTGCACTTATCAAAGTTAGCATACAGTTTTTCCTGTCATAACATATCAAGAACATGCTTCAAATACATAACATGTTCATCTACTGTTTTACTGTAAACTAAGATGTCATCAAAATAAACCACAATAAACTTACCAAAAAATGCATGCATAACATGATTCATCAATCTCATAAATGTGCTAGGTGCGTTTGAAAGACCAAATGGCATAACTAACCATTCATACAAGCCATACTTAGTCTTAAATGCAGTTTTCCACTCATCTCCCTCTCTCATGCGAATTTGATGGTATCCACTCTTTAAATCAATCTTACTAAAAATTTTGGAACCATGCAATTCATCCAACATGTCATCTAGTCTAGGAATGGGGTGACGATACTTTACCGTAATATTGTTGATAACTCGACAATCAACGCACATACGCCACGTCCCATCTTTCTTAGGAACTAGAAGCACTGGTACTGCACAATGACTCATGCTTTCCCTTACATACCCCTTGTCCATCAACTCCCATACTTGCCTTTGTAGCTCCTTTGTCTCCTCGGGATTTCTCCTATAAGCCAGTCTATTAGGAATTACTTCCCCAGGTATGAAGTCTATCTGGTGCTCAATACCTCTAATGGGTGGAAGCCCACTAGGTATGTCCTCTGTCAGTACGTCACTATAATCCTGCAAAAGAGATAAAATAGACACATGAAGCAAATGGTCAGTGTTAGTAAAATAAGTATGAGACTCCTTATAGACTAACAATAGCATGAGCTTTCTAGCCTTGCACGCTTTCCTCGCTTCACCTTCACCCATGTAGAAACTCTTTTTAACTCTCCCTTTTGTTTCCCCCTCACATGCACTCACATTCCTGTAGGACACAGAAATCGACGATGTTGTTCTAGGCTCGGGGCCCGGTCGGGAATACGGGGTAGCCCGCGGGGGACTAAACCAGAGAATAATGGAGTCGCCACCCAGCGTGAACTGGGAAATGATTTAAGGCCGCACTCACCCCTCGCAAGGGAAGACCTCAAACCGTTGGGTTTGGAATGGTCCCTTACTTATGCCACTTGTAATGAACAGATTCACGCAATAATATAACCAAGTCTACGCAACATACACATGCAAGAATAACCTATGTCTAAGTTTGCATACAACATATATCTAAGTTTTCATACGACCTATATCTAAGTTTGCATGCATAGAAGTAAGTGAAATAAAGGCAAGCACACAATCTCATGAACAAGTTAAGTAGGTAAATATGGAAATATAAATAGATGATAATTGTCTAAGTGTAAATAATGAAATGATATGATTAATCATGTAGTGCAAAAGAAATGACCAAAGAAGTAAACATGCATGAAATGTGATGAAAAGAAGTCTGTGCACTGTATGTGCGTTCGTGTAGCATTTGAAACGCGTTCGAACGATAAACAGAATGTTCGCATTCGTATAGCGTTCGGAAACGCATTCGAACGGGACAAGGCCTGATGCATGATAAAACAGAATATGTGCGCATTCGAGTGGCGTTCTGAAACGCATTAGAACATAAATGAAACAGAATGTCCGCGTTCGTATAGCGTTTGAAAACGCATTCGAACGGGGTAAGACCTGATGCATGATAAAACAAAATATATGCGCATTCAAGTAGCATTCTTAAACGCGTTCGAACATAAATGAAATAGAATGTCGATGTTCGTATAGCGTTCGGAAACGCGTTCGAACGGGGTAAGACCTGATGATAAAACAAAATATATGCGCATTCTAGTAGCATTCGTAAACGCGTTCGAACGGACTGAGGCAGAATGCATACGTTCGTATAGCGTTCGGAAATGCGTTCGAATGAGATTACCAAAATGGCATCTGAAATGACACAAACACATGCATGGATAAAGAAATACACAATGTAGGACCTCGTATGCCCGATTGAACATATTTCACATTCAATCGAGTGTACCTTGTCCGGCGCAGCAAATATCATGGTAAAGGTAGCCTTTAGGCATTTCCCTCCAATGGAGGACCTTTAACCCACCCTAGTTAGCCCATGCGCACTAGATCACAATGAAAAAAACACATAGAAAATAGATAGCGGAACAATGAACACAAAAATGCCTGAGACATGATAAAGGAACCTGTCCAGAATACCTGCGTTCGTGTAGCGTTCGGAAACGCGTTCGAACGGGGGCGAGGCAGAATACATACGTTCGAGTAGCGTTCGAGAACGCGTTCGAATAGGATGACGAAAGTGGCATCCACAATGTAGTAAACACATGCGAGAATGTATCCCCAAGCGGTATGTGGAGTTGTATCCCAAGTACAGACCGCACTACCATCCATTCGGATTCGGCTACGAAATTTATATCTGGGTTTCCATCCGGTATACCACGAGAGGCAACATTCAAGCGTTAACACAATGCAATCATGAAAATGGACGTGGAGTATAATAATGCATATAACAACACATAAACAAAGAGAGAAACATGCGGAATGATAAAGAGCTAATAATATGAAGTAAGTGTGCGATAAATAAATAAAGGAACGTTAAAGAAAAATGTGACCAGGAATTTTGGTCGTCTTTGATATAGGACCTCGCACACCCGGTTGGACATATTTCATGTCCAACCGAGCGTACCGCATCCAAACCGCAAAATAAAAGGTAATAAAAGGGTGCTCTCAGGTCTTACCTTTTAAGTTTCTCCTCGGAAGTGCGTCACATCGTCGTCGGAAGGATTACTGCTTCGCAACTTTTTTGGTTTTCTGGTCCAATGTTCTCTTTCGCCGTTCTACTGTTTTTGCTGTTTTTGTTGCTGTTTTCGGTCGTTGTATTTGGTTACTGTTTGCGATATTTAGGGGTTTCAGGGGTGACTATTTTGGGGTTGTTTTGCTATGGTTAAAGGCTATTTTTCAGGGTGTGTTTTGCGGTTTAAGAGTGCGGTTTTGCAAGGTGTGTTTTGCGGTAGTGCAGGGCAGTTTTTCAGTGGTCTATTTTGCGGTAATGGGTGTAGTTCAGGGGCTGTGATTTGCGATTTAAAGGTGCAGTTCAGGGGTTGTGATTTGTTGTGGTTTAAGGTAGTTCCTCAAGGTATGTTTGGTGGTTGTTTTGGCGTGAATTAGGGTTGCTGGTTCACGGTAATAGAGGAGGATTTTTGGGCTGTTTCACGGCAATGGAGGAGGGTTATTCTTCTTGTCTTGGGCGTGAATGTCTAGGAGAGGGGAAGGTTTGGTTTGGGTCTCCTTTTATAATGGTTAGCTATGGTTTATTGGTTTTGGTGCATGGGTTAAAAAAAGGAATAAAACCAAGTAAATATGGGGTGTATTTAATTTAATTATTTAAGGAAGTGATCTTTTGTATTTTTGGTGGGGAATATCTTTAAATTGGTAGGTGATTTATTTAGATTGGTTTTAAATTGATTTGTTTTATTTAATTTAGGAAGGGTGATTTGATTTGATTTGATTTAGTTTGATTGGATTTAATTTGATTAGGAAGGATATTATTTTGATTTAAATTGGATTTGATTTAATTTGTGACATGTATTTTAAGTGTTTTAATTATTTTTGGATTGGGCTTGGTGGGTTAAATGGGCTTTGGATGGGCTTGGGCGTGTGGCTAGCAGTAAAACAGAAATACCGATGGTCGTTTGAACGCTTATTCGGACGCTACACGAATGCCCGCAATATGTTCGCCATTCGAACATTTCCGAACGCGGCACGAACGCACATGCAGTGAACAGGTGAATTAAATCTGATGACATACTTATTTCCCTTCCGACGTCTGTTTCCCGCAACTTCCGTAACTTATCAGGTAGTGCCTCCGACCGAGGCTCATCATCGGGCTCATGCAAAAATGCAAATGTTTACAATTCCCCTTGGGAACTCCCACGGACTTGGCCATATTTTTCTCACCAGATACATCACTCTCACTAGTGTCACCCAATGTGGTGTTTCCCTTCGCTCTCTCTTTGTCACGCTCAAGTTGCAAATTAACATGATCTTCATGGACTTGTGCAGGTGTAAGTGGGTATAATTTAATGGGTGTTCCCTTATGCTGAAAAGAATACTTGTTCTTGAACCCATCATGAATAACCTTCTTATCAAATTGCCACGGTCTGCCCAAAAGAATATGTCCTGCATGCATCGGTATCACATCACATAGGACATCATCTGTGTATGGCCCAATGGTAAAGCTCAACAATACCTGCTTTGTCACACTTATTTCCCCACAATCATTTAACCACTGCAACTTGTAAGGCTTCGGGTGTCTCAAGCAACTCAACCCTAATCGCTCAATCAAAGCTGTGCTAGCAACATTAGTACAACTGCCCCCATCTATGATCATACTACACCCCTTGCCATTCACACGACACCTAGTATGAAATATGTTCTCCCTTGCACACTTTCATCCTCTACAACATGTGCACTCAAAGCACGCTTGACAACTAAGGATAAGTTATTCAGCGGGTATACAACTCCTCATAGTCACTAGCATCCTCCAACTTTGGCATCTCCTCCTCAACCTCACTATCGGTAGAGTACACATCTCCACTCTTTTTATCAATCACTAAGGTACGCCTATTGGGACATTGTGAAGCATAATGTCCCATGCCCAAATATTTGAAACACTTTACATCCTTAGTTCTAGTAGCTGCACCCTCAGGTTTTGGTCTAGTTTTGCTCGGTTCTGCAAACTCTTTACCCTTGGCACTAGGTTCGATCCTAGGCTTATTAAAGCCTCCACTGAACTCGCCTCTAGGCTTGTCAAAGCCTCCATCTCGCTTCTCATTCGGAACCCATTTTCCCTTCCATGCAGAAGTAGCCTTAGTACCAAATCTGGATGTTAACCTTTTCTTGAGTTGCCTTTCTACCTTGATAGCCATGTGAACCATATCCTCCAAATCAACATAGTGATGCAACTCCACCATGTTTGCAATCTCTCTATTCAAGCCCCCTAGAAACCGTGCCATAGTAGCTTCTGCATCCTCAACTACATTTGCCCTGATCATGGCAACTTCCATCTCGGTGTAATAGTCCTCAACACTCTTGATCCCCTGATACAGATGTTGTAGTTTCTGATACAATTCCTTATAGTGATGGCCGGGTATAAATCTCTTTCTCATGAGACCTCTAAGTTCTGCCCATGTCTGAACCGATCTCTCATAATTTCTCCTCCGAGTAGAGACAAGTTGATCCCACCAAATCATAGCATAATCGGTAAACTCAATTGCTGCTAGATTGATATTCTTCTCCTCTGAGTAGTGATGACAGTTGAAAATCAATTCTATTTTCTTTTCCCATTCTAAATAAGCTTCATGATCATTATTGCCGTGGAATGTTGGTATCTTGATCTTGATGCTACCTAGATCACCATCTACATCTCCTCGTCTACCATATCCCCTCCTATCATAATCCCCTCTTCTGTCATCAAATGCACCTCTATCATCAAACCGTGTATCCCTCCTATCATTCCTCCTATCAAACCTCCTATTAGGCCTCCTATCATGCCCATAATGAAATCTCTCCTCAACATCATCAAGACCATCAGAATCATCAAACTCATTTTCAGCTTCCTCTTTATCTGGCGGTACATACTGTGGTGGTACACGGCGAGGTGGCACATTATGAGGTGGTGGTACATTGTGAGGTGGTGCTCTGGGACCGCTACCGGTTTGAATACTCTCTACACTCTTGGACAATCTCTCCAAAGCAGTATTCATGTTCTCCATCATATCTGTAAATTTCCAATCCAAAGCCTCAAGCTTTTCATTAGTGGTTAAACATGCCATCTCAACACTAAACAAACAGATTAGAAATAACAAGAAAGTAAAGCAAATATGTAAATCCTCACAATCTCACGTGTTTACACTCGAATGATATCACTCCACTCGTGTTTGCACTCTATTGGCTTTTACCTGATACTGTGCTCACAATCACTGCCTTTTACCACTCTTGAGTTCTTCCTCAATTCAAATGTGTATCACACTCAATCCAAGAATACAAAACCAAGTGTAGTCCTCAAGCTAGCATGAAACACAACGGACCCAATAATATATATATATGGCAAGCAGAAATAAAATGCGAATAGGAATAGCAATGACGAAGACTCAATCAATAATACTTAAGCTAGAGTAATTAGAATAAAGAAGTAAACAATTAGCACAATGGAAAAAAAATAAGCATGTAAATTCACGGTCGTATGCAATTTCGGGAGAAAATTTGGCACCTCTATAGAAATTTTGATGGAATACCCTCCACATGCACCTAAATGATAATATAGAACAAACTAAATTCAACCAAAAAATTTCACTTTTTTACTCTTTTTTTTATAACGTCAGATGCTGATACTGTGGTTTTGATTTCAAAGGCTGGTTTTCAGGGTCTGATTTTAGAGGTTACTGGTCAGGGTTTGATTTCAAAATCTGAACAGGGTCTGATTTCAGGGTCTGAATTCAGAGGCTAAGTTTCAGGGTCTGATTTCAGAGTCTGATTTCAGAGGTTAAGTTTCAGGGTCTGATTTCAGAGTTTGAATCTGATGGTTTATTTTTTTTTCACATTTCACTAGGGTTTTAGAAACAAATCACACAGCCGCCAAAGTACATGCTTATTTCTTCAACATATGCTAAAGAACAGAAAGTATATGACGAACTATATGAAGAAGACAACAAAAACCCAGAACTGGTATGCAGAACACAACAAAACCAGATCCAGAAATAAACAAAACGAAAACAGAAACAAGATCCAACAAGGAGTGAAACGAAAATAACTGACATGATCCAGGCCGACAACAAAGCAAAAGACCCATTACAAGTACCAGAATGGCCAATTACGAGGCAGGGGACCAAAAGACTCAGAGAAGCAATGGCGGGATTAGTTCAGAGTTTTATGGTCGACTGCAACAAACAAATAGAGACGCATGTGGGCTTCGATGGAAAGGGCCCAAAGCCATTTCACTTGGCCCAAATCAGTTTAGAATAAAGCTTCCTAGGCATTTGAAGACTTAAAGACTTGGTATTTTTGTAATTTCGTATTTAAGGGAATTGTTGTCTTTATGCCTTTAGGGTTTCTTTTGTATCACTATTTAAGCTTTCTTTCTTTTTCATTTGGGAAAACAATCAACGAAATTGTAAACTCAAAAGCTTAAAGCTTTGGCTATGGCCGAATTATTGTAAGGGAGGGATTCCCCTTTTCAAGTTTGAATCGACTTATCTAAGTTTGGCACACTTAGTGGCGTCTCCATTGCTAGCAAAACACTACAAGTGGGTTTCTTGTCAATAACAAAGAACGAAAAATAAAAATAGAATCAAACAAAAAGTAAAGATAGGAAAATCAGACCTTGGAACCCTGAGCTCTGATACCAAATGACAAGAAACCCACTTGGATTCGAAATCCAAGCAAACCCCAACAACAGACAGAACCCCAAGAACCGCGAATTTGATTTTATAGGAACAAAACCCTTCCAAGGCCACAAAGAACTCACCTTTGAGAACCTTTAAGATGATTCCTTATAGTGTTTTGCCAACAATGGAGACTCCACTAAGTTTTCCAAACTTAGATAAGTCGATTTTAACTTGAAAAGGGGAATCCCTCCTTTACAAGAATTTGGCTATAGCCAAAAAGCATAAAGCTGTAATATTCTCTCAAATTCGTTGATTATTTTCAAAATGAAAAAGAAAGAAAGCTTAAATAGTGTTACAAAGAGAAACCCTAAAGGCATATAGACAACAATGCCCCTAAAGGCTAAATTACAAAATACTTCAAGTCTTCAAAGGCCCGTGAAGCTTCATTCAAAACTAATTTAGGCCAAGTGAAGTGGCTTTGGGCCCTCTCTATTGAAGCCCACATGCGTCTCTATTTGTTTGTTGCAATCGGCCATAAAACTCTGAACTAATCCTGCCATTGCTTCTCTGAGTCTTTTGGTCATCTGCCTCGTAATTGGCCCTTTTTGGTACTTGTAATGGGTCTTTTGCTTTGTTGTCGGCCTGGATCATGTCAAGTTTGGTCTACAAGTTCCCAAATTGATTTGGAGTACATAGACTTCATCTTTATGTTAATGGCTTTGAGCCGTTCCCTTTATCAGAATCATCCATTGCACTATGATAGGTCAATGGATCATTTATACCATCGCTGGATGTGACAACTTATGCCTCTCCAACTCATAGATAGCAATCAGGTTGTTGTACAACCCTCCCACTATGTCTAGGTGGTAGATCATTCTGATGAACTTGCATCTGACGCTCAGATGTTAAAGACGCTATGAGTTTGTCAAATATCGTTGACGATGGTGTGCTGGTCGAACCAGTAAGTAACTCCTCGAGTAACACTTTACTTCGAGGTTTGAACTCCCTCATATAGTCCTCCTTTAGAAACATAGTATTTGTCGATACAAACACTTTATTATCTTCAGGGCTATAGAAGAATCCACCCTTAGTCTCCTTATGATAGCCTATAAATAGACACACCTGAGAACGTGGCTCCAACTTAGTAGTCTTATTCTTCAGCACATGTACTGGACACCCCTATATGTGGAAATGTCGTAAACTAGTTTTACGACCACTCCACAACTCTAAGGGAGTCTTAGGAACAGACTTAGATGGAACTACATTGAGGATATGCATTGTAGTTTGCAATGCATATCCCCAGAATGAACTAGGTAGTGAACTATAACTAAACATATATCTCATTATGTCTAGTAGGGTCTGATTTCTTATTTCTGCAACACTATTTTGCTGTGGTGTTCCAGGTGCTGTAAGCTGGGATACTATCTCATGCTCAACCAAGAATTCCTCGAAATCTCTGTTAAGGTATTCTCCTCCACGATCTGATTGTAGAGTTTTGATTGTTTTACCTAATTGGTTCTCAACCTCAGTACGATACTCTTTGAACTTTTCAGAAGTAACTGACTTATGCTGCATTAGGTAAACATACCCATATCTTGAATAATCGTCAATAATTGTGATGAAGTATTCATAACCACCTCTGGCTCTTACACTAATCGGTCCATAAATGTACGAATGTATAAGCTCAAGTGGTTGACTGGCTCTTATACATTTTCCAGTAAAAGGAAGGTCATTTTTCCTTCTAAACAGGATTCACAAACTGGTAAAGTTCGGAGTTTTAACTGGTTTAAGGCTTCGTTCTTTATCAACCTATCTATCCGGTCAAGGCTGATATGACCAAGTCTAAGATGCCACAGATATATGTCATCATGAGAAATCTTTTGCCGTTTAGTTTTAGGTTTCTCAACCTTAAATATTTCAGCGTTGAGCAGTGACCTATGTGTTAACGGTCTTAACATATACAAGTTATTTTCTGAGTTTTCCTGTGCATATGGTTAATCCATTTCTACCAATAATAACAAAATTGCTACTAAAAGAAACTGAAAACCATCATTCAAGAGTTTAGAAACATAAATCAAATTCTCGAGAAAAATCAGAATGAATAACACATTGTTAAAATTTAAATAACTATTATTTGTAAAATTTAAACTGGAAACTCCCACTGATCTAGCTAAAACGGCATCCGCTATCCCGACCCTCATGGTGTAGTCACCTTCAACAAGGTCCCTCCATGAGTCAAGTAGCTGCAAAGAAGAACAAACATGGTTAGTGGCTCCAGAATCAACAATCCAAGCGGATTTATCATCCTCCACTAATAGAGATTCGATAACAAGTAAATCATATTTACTTATAGCCTTTTTCTCCTTTAGCTCAACAAGGTATTTAGGATAATTATTTTTTCAATGCCTGTTCTTATTGCAGTGGAAACATTTTCCCTTAGGTTTGGCATCATTGGAGCCTTTCTTGTTCTTCTTCTTCATCTTTGTAAATTTAGAAGACTCGGTAACATTTGCCTCAGCACTGGGCTTACGAGTATCCACAAGCATGGACTCGTAGTGGGTGAGCTCATTAAGTAGTTGGGTCAATGTAAAAGTCAACTTGTTCATAACAAAATTGCTTTTAAACTGCAGGAAACTCTTCGAAAGAGTTTTCATAATCATGGTAATCTGGCTACGCTCGTCAATAGAGCTCCAAAGGTTTTAGCAGTGTTGAGATAGGTCATCATCCTCAAGACGTGCTCTTGGACTGATGTCTCATCCTTCATCCTAGTATTCATCGCTGAGAACATAGCCTCATTATGTTGACGCTCCAAAGGCTGCCCGAACATGCCCTGCGATGACTCCATCATCTAAGATGCTGAAGCCATAGGCTCATGCTTTACAGCAAGAACCTCAGACATCTCTGGTAGCAAGTAGCAGCGGGCTTTCTCATTAGTTGCGACCCATTTCTAGTCGGCATTGTGCACAACTTGGCCAGTATTTCTGGCTGACTCGGGAGGACACTCCTCCATCAGGACAAACTTAAGGTCTTCACAGACTAGGATAGCGTTCATGTTACTTTTCCACTTAACATAGTTTTCTCCTGTTAATTTATCATTTGAGAGTATGGAAATAATCAGAGAAACCATTTCTGAAAAATAAACATGCATTTAACATTCATTCATCGCATAATAAAATTATCAAACAATTTTGACATAAAATTAAACATGATGCATGAACCATGAATAACGAATTAGAAACCTAAGAAAATTACTATACCATGGAAATCTATCATCCCATAAGTAAGTGCCACCGTA
Source organism: Zanthoxylum bungeanum (assembly GCA_019454045.1). Lineage (NCBI taxonomy): Eukaryota > Viridiplantae > Streptophyta > Magnoliopsida > Sapindales > Rutaceae > Zanthoxylum > Zanthoxylum bungeanum. The sequence goes on along the minus strand of SKCR01035456.1, from coordinate 58,692 downwards.
GGGTAGATCAAGTACTTGCATGATAGATCGAGACAATCTCAATTGGTTAATATATACGGGAATAACTCTTATTTTTATTCCTATATTAGTTATTCCTATACGGGAATAACTCTTCGATAAAGGAATTTAGTTTAACAGTTAATCATTCCTTTGTGAGTGTGACCCGTTGTTTTGGGACTCTTGGACTTAACTTGTGAAGTGCCACCGTTGGGTAGGTCAGTTCACTAGATACATCTAGAATCCCTATCTTCTTAGAATCCAAACCTGATATTGACCCAAAATGGACACCATCAGTAGTGGGATGAAAGCAAAGCCGTCTCAAGGCGCCTTTATCTCACATTTTTGGACTAACAACGGAGATCGAGGGATATATTGTCGTATATCCCTCTCCCACTCACTATTATGAATTTAAGGTTTCTATTTATAAAATATCTAATATTTAAATTTAACTACTGTGAATAAATTTATGCAGGGTAAATCATAACTCTTATTTACACTAGTTCACCATTAGTGACCTAACCAATTTTAACTCTTAAAATTTATATAACTAATTTCCATTAGTCTCTACTAATTATATTACTTAATTAAACTAATTTAATAAGAGTATATTAGTGACCTATTATATTTTAACTCTTAAAATACTAGAACACTAATTGGTTTAAAATTTTAGAATCCTAAAATGGTCAATATTTAAATTAAACCATTTAATTAATCTAAGTGCGTTATAAAATCCAATGGTTTGTGGAATTGTATCCCAAGTGCCGACCATATTACCGTTCATTCAGATTCAGCTATGGAATTTATATACGGGTTTCCATCCTATATACTAATGGAATTTATGATGCACTTATTAAGCCCAATGTATTAGAATTCAAATTTTAAACCTTAAAACCAATTAATCCAATTATGTGTTTTTTCATGCATATCATATTCTTATTTAAATATTTTAAATCACATAAAATCATATTTCATGTCTATAATGATTATGCATCCAAAGCATGTTATGGCATGTGAAATGCAAGAGTAGGCACCCTAAGCTATATGACATGTTATTCAAACATTTCGAATTAAAACATACATATAACATAAAAAAATATTTTGCATTGACCGGGCTCTTACTTTTCCCTATACTAATCTAATTAGTACAAAAATTCCCAAGGCGTCCCTTGGTCTTCAAATCACGCTCCAATGTGTTGTTGGCTCATTTTGCGACTTCGGTGCTCCAAATTACAACAATTGAAATTTTACATTGAAAAATAAAATTACAATAATTGTAAACAATGGCCTTATGGCCTTACATCCCAAAATCAAAACCAACATAAAAATAAGAGTCGGAAAAATTTACGACCAATGCAAAATCCATTCATCACATGAAAAATAATAACCATTCATCACATGAATATTATTTTGTGCCTACTCTTCTAAACATGCATATCAATATTTATAACTCATATAAAATATATAAGAACAATAACTTTAAATGAAAAAGAGAAGGGTTAAGAACACTTTTCAACCTTGCTCTCATACCAATTATAGGAAACGCTTTCCTTGCGCAGCAAAAGCACGTTAGGCACCCGGATTGGACTTGAAAAAATTTTCTGCCCTTCCCATTGAGTAGCTGAATGCAACCAGTACCACCACTAAAATTTTGCTTCTGTTTTAAACAAAATTTTAGCCCCGAAACAGCCCCAGAACGGTCCTCAAACAGCCCCGAATAGTCGGACAAAAATTGGACTGTTTTGGACCCAATTCGCACCCAGCGAATACCAAAATAGCCCCTGAAATACGTGGACAGTGGCTGATAAGTGCATGAAATGTACTTTGAACATCACTAATTCGGTTTGATTATCAAGTGTTTAATCTTAATTATAGTTTATTTTGTGTTTTGTTATTAGGAAGCAATGAAATATGAATGTTGGAGCAATTATATGTGTTTCGAGACCTTACGGACACATCAGAAGCATGCAGGAAACGAGCATAAATGCAGGAATCATTATCCTGCAAAGCTACGGCCACGTATCATGACGTGCAATGGCCACGCGTCGCGACACAGATATATTTTCCAGGGTTTTGCTTAGTTCATTTTTTTTACGTAAATAAGAACTCTGAGACTTCTCTATATAAACCCAAGCTCGTCCAAAACCCTAAAAGAAGAGGAGAAATAGAGAGAAAACACACAACAAAGATTAAAAACATATTTGAGAGAGAATAACGAAGAAACTTCACACCAGACATGATGATGCTGCAATCTCTTCAGGCTATATCTCTTTCTTCTATGGAGAACTAATCTCCTAGGCAAAACTAAGGATGAACTCTTGTATTTAAACTCTGATATTCATGTTGTTGATTTCTGAATGCTTTTTAATGTTTAATACAATTGATGATTCATTGTTCTTTATTATCTTTTGATTTATAATCCAGAGATTGTGTTTTACCAACTTTCATATAGGAATAGTCATGCTTCTTCTATGTGTGATTGGGGAACCCAGTTGTGACTGGTAAAGTTATTTTATGAGTTAATCTTCTGCTGCAGTATTGCCTGTGGATATGTTGTCGATATTAGATAGGTCATAACGATAACTCTGCGTGCTGTTAACTTAGAGAAAATAATTCATCGATTACCTTAGAACTTAGTATGTTTGGAATTGAATATCTTCCGATTGTTGGTGCGGGATGTGAAACCCTCAATTGTGTAATAAAAGGAATCAATAACTGAATATAGGAATTTGATATAAGAGGGATTCATGATGCTTTGCTACTTCTCTCTATTGATATTTCTTGCATATTTTTCATAATATTTATTTTACATTACCAATTCAATTTATCTATTTTCATTAAGTTATTGCTAACATTTTTGTTTAAGTAAATTAGTTCATTGTAACTATCTCTCTGAGGAATCGACACCCCAACTATACTGCGATAACCGCGAGTACTTTTTGGGCGTAATCAAATTTTGGCGTCGTTGCTGGGGAGACAGTTTACAATCTGAAAAAGCAGGTTTGCTTAGTCAATAGCAAAGCGGTAACTTTGTTCCAATTTACTTTTTGTTTATATTTTATTTATTTTATTTCAGTTTTAATTTATTCAGAAAGTTTATTTGACAATCTTTTTACCACACCATCTACATCTAGCACACAAACTATGAGTGAGTAAGAGAGACCACATATTAGGACTCTTGAGGAGTACCTCCATCCCACTCACACAACTACACCATCTGCATCACGTTTCCTAATAATGCACCACATATAGATTTTAAACCTGGGATGATACAATATCTCCCAACATTTCACGGTTTGGAGAACGAGAACCCTTATGTGCACATTAGAGAGTTTGAAGAAGTTGTAGCAACTTTCCATGATCGGTTTGGGACTATAGACATAATTAGACTTAAGTTTTCCCCCTTTGCCCGTAAGGACATATCTAAAAGCTGGTTGTATTCTTTGAGACATCAGTCAATAGGATCATTGGGTGAGATGACACATGCATTCTTTAACAAATACTTCCCACACCATAAAATGAATTTCGTGAAAAGACAAATCTCTACCTTCTCCCAGAAAGACAGTGAAACTCTTTATCAAACGTGGGAGAGATTTAAAGAGATGTTAGCTAGTTGTCCTCACCATATGTATGAGAGTTGGTGCTTAGTAAGTTATTTTTATGATGGTCTAACCCCAAGAGAGCGCCAATTTGTTGAGACAATGTGCAATGGTGAGTTCATCCGAAAGGACCCTGATGAGGCATTAGAGTACTTAAATGACCTAGCTGAGAAATCTCACACTTGGTCTAGACCTAATGCCATGGATATCACTGACAGGACACACCCCACTCCTTCTAGCAGAGGCATACACCACTTTAGGGAAGATGATAGTCTTAAGGCACAGGTTAAGCTATTGACTAGGGAGTTAGGAGCCTAAAACCCAAATATAGCAAGACTATGCATGCAGTAGCTCAATTAGAACCTCAAGGGGTATGTTTTGTGTGCAAGGGGACTGACCATTTGGCCCAAGAGTGCCCTGTATATGGTGAGATGAGGGGAACATATGAGGAACAATGTAATACCTTTGGGGCGTACAAGAAGCCTTATACACCGTATTCATATACTTATAATCCTAGTTGGTAGAACCATCCCAATCTTAGTTAGAAACATGAGCCTCCATAGCCTACTCAAACATCACAACCTAGAGGTTATAGTGCTCCCAGTATCACACACATGTCGTTCCTAGGAATTCTTTAGAGGATACTGTGCAAGCAATGGTGGAGGCCCAGAGAAAAACCAATGAAAGGTTTGAGTCACTGATAGCTCAGGTAGTGGAAGACAATAAGAAGATAAAGGGTCTCTAAGTTGACTAATGTCCTGAGTGTGCAAGAACAAGGAAAATTTCCATCTCAAGCTCAACCTAATCCACAAGGGCAACACATGGTACAGGCTGATCATGAGGCATCCAATATAAAAAGTGTTAATACCATAATCTCTAGGAGTGGTAAAGAGGTAGGGATGTAGGACACCTCCAACATTGTTGGTACCACTAAAGATAGTAATGCAAATACTCCTCAGGAAGATCGAGTAACACATTTCCCAATTAGAGTACCTTTCCCTCAAGCTCTTAGGCCTACTGCAAGAGCTATAGACCCAAATGGTGAGATCCTAGAACATTTAAAGCAGGTAAAAGTTAACCTTCCTCTGTTACAAATGATAAAATAGGTTCCCACATATGCAAAGGTTTTGAAGGATCTATGCACCATAAAAAGAAAGCATCATGTGAAAAAGACTAAATTCTTGACAGAGCAGGCAAGTGTAGTAATTGAGCAGAGGACTCCACCAAAATACAAAGATCCAGGATGTCCCACTATTACTTGCCACATTGGCACATATGAGTTTGGTCAAGCTTTATTAGATTTAGGTGCCAGTGTTAATCTCATGCCATACTCTATCTATAAGCAGTTAGGACTTGGAGAGATCAAACCTACATCTATGGTTTTATAGTTAGCTAATCGCTCTACTAGAACATAACGGGGAGTAGTTGAGGATGTTTTAGTTCAAATTGATAAATTCTACTACCCTGTTGATTTCCTAATTTTAGATACTCAATCTGTGGTTAGCACTGAGTCAAAAATTCCACTTATCTTAGGTAGACCTTTTCTTGCTACAACTAATGCTCTTATCAATTGCAGGAATGGTCTCATGAAGTTATCATTTGGAAATATGACACTGGCGGTGGATATCTTTCATGTCGAGAAATAACCACGGGATGATGATGAGTGTCGTTATACATATATGATAGACACAGTCTTGCCAGAAACAGTCTATACACAATATGAATCTAACCCTCCAGAGCTGGGACTGATCCCAAAGAATCGTAAAAAGAGAAAAATGAGAGTTAGTGCTCACTTGAAGATGATCCCTTGGAAGTTAAAAAAAAGATTGAGCCAACTTTTCTTTATGTGCAGCCTAAAATCTCAGCCATCAGCTGACCATGGGGGATCAATGGATAAAATGATGTAGCTAGACAAAAATTCATTTTCATGCCTTACTCACTAGTTTCTACCGAAGAAGAAAGTACATGGGACTACTTGGTTCGCTACATGGAAGCCATCATGACAACTTGGGTGGTTACGTGTGGCTGAAGACGTTAAACTTAACGCTAGCGGGGAGACAACCCTTGCATCTGTATTTATTTTATCTTACTTATTTTATTTTCTTTACTTTAGTTGTATTTTATTGTGTGCTAATTGCATGTTTATTTGCATGAGTATTCACGCAGGTGTTAGCACAACCCACGCAGCTCACACAACCAAAGTTTCACCAGCAGGAGCCTGATCAACTCCATGCCTGGTAGTGTTGTTCCTCGCTCATTTTTCTTTATATTTATCTTACATTATGACAATGCAAGTTTTAGGTTAAGGGTGTATGCGCACATGATTATACTTGTTATAAAATACCTGTTATTCTTTAAAAAAATTAAAAAATTAAAAATTAATTAAAAAATAAAAAAATAAATTCGTTTTGTTTGTTTTTAGTCCTTAATAGTAAATCATAAGTCCGATGATGATATTTTTTGCTTTAGGGTGAAATCTTAGAAAAGATAAGTTCTTTAATGTACTTTTATCTGATGCTTTGAGTAATTGATCTAGGTTAGACTCGTAAGCACTTAACTATAGGTTTCTAGTAGTGAAAACCTAAGTAGTTGGCAAGATGACTAGCTGCAGAAATTGCATATCGATGAATGACAGTTTGCTTAGATGTCTATCCTGATTTGCTAGTGTTATGATGTATGGTTAAGAATAAAAAATGAAAGTCTCGAAAGAAAGAAATTAAACCATTATAACCGATAAGCGTGAAGCTACCCATGGGCGAGTGTTAGGACCACCATAAGGAGAAATGCTACCTTAAAGGGTAGGTGTATTGAAAAAAAAAAGAAAAAAAAAGTTGAAAAAAGAGAAAAAAAAAAGTAAGAGGAAAAAAAATATCATACCATACTGAGCATAGAAAAGCAATTACAGAGCATATTTGAGATATCTAGGTTGGTTTGACCCATCGGATCCCAATTTTTAAACCTTTACACACACACACTCTGAGTCTGGCTTAGATAATTTATTCAAGAACTTGGATTCGAGTTGCATTGAGTACTTTGAACTCTGATTTCATTCATAGGAATTTGTTGAGGACAATAATATGTGTAGCTATTGGGACTATTTCATTTTGTTATTTTTGCATGATTGCATGTGTTTTGAATGACGTTTGTGGGTGTCGTCGTTGTAAGCCATCACGATACTATAACTCATCCACTAGGGCCACCTAGGGGTTTAAAGGCTTGTTGCATACGCTAAATTCAATCGTGATCCCTACGAAAGTGGTTAGTTATTCTTTATTTATTTATTCAGTTTCTTAGTTTCTTTTTGCGCTTGAATTGCTAGGGACTAGCAATAAGCTGGTTGGGGGTTGTAATAAGTGCATGAAAATGTACTTTGAAAATCACTAATTTGGTTTGATTATCATGTGTTTAATATTAATTATAGTTTATTTTGTGCTTTGTTATTGGGAAGCAATGTAATATGGATGTTGGAGCAATTGTACGTGTTTCAGGACCTTACGGACACATCGGAAGCACGCAGGAAACGAGCAGAAACGCAGGAATCATTATCCTACAAAGCTAATGGCCACGCGTCGCAACACGGATATGTTTTCCAAGGTTTTGCTTAGTTCATTTTTTTACGCAAATAAAGACTCCGAGAGTTCTCTATATAAACCCAAGCTCGTCCAAAACCCTAGAAGGAGAGGAGAAACAGAGAGAAATAGAGAGAAACACACAACAAAGATTAAAAACATATTTGAGAGAGAAGAACGAAGAAACTACGCGCCAGGCAGGATGCTGCTACAATCTCTTCAGGCTATGTCTCTTTCTTCTATGGAGAACTAATCTCCTAGGCAAAACTAAGGATGAACTCTTGTATTTAAACTCTGATATTCTTGTTGTTGATTTTTGAATGCTTTTTAATGTTTAATACAATTGATGATTCATTGTTCTATAATATCTTTTGATTTATAATCCAGAGATTATGTTTTACCAACTTGCATATAAGAATAGTCTTGCTTCTTCTATGTATGATTGGGGAACCCAGTTGTGAATGGTAAAGTTGTTTTATGAGTTAATCTTCTACTGTAGTATTGCCTGTGGGTATATTATCGACATTCGATAGGTCACAACGATAACTCTGCGTGTTGTTAACATAGAGAAAATAATTCATCTATTACCTTAGAACTTAGTATGTTTGGAATTGAATATCTTCCGATTATTGGTTTGAGATGTGAAACCCTCAATTGAGTAATAAAAGGAATCAATAACTGAATATAGGAATTTGATACAAGAGGAATTCCTGACGTTTTTCAGCTTCTCTCTTTTGATATTTCCTGCATATTTTCATAATATTTATTTTACATCACCAATTCAATTTATCTATTTTCATTAAGTTATTGCTAACGTTTTTGTTTAAGTAAATTAGTTCCTTATAATCATCTCTCTGAAGAATCGACACTCTAACTATACTGCAATAATCGCGAGTACTTTTTGGGTGTAATCAGTGGCTGTGTTTTAGTTCTGATTTTTCACTTGAAAACAGTCCCAGCACAGTCCCAAAAAACACCCATATATGTACAACCAAAAATCTGGATTAAAATAAAACCAAACCGAGTTTCGTTTTCATAAAACTATTTGCTGCAGTGAGCAAAATAAGCCTCACTACCGAGTACCAAACTAGAAGAAGATGAAGATGAAGATGATTATTTCTTCGACACCATAAAGTCTTCCGAGCTATATCTCGTTACCAATGGAAATTAGTGTGGGCTAGACTCACAATATTACTCCCTAAACTATTTAGAGATCAACGTCACACAAGTATTTTGTTTGTTTTTCTTCTTGTTCTCTTTCTTTAGGTTTTTCTCAACTTTGGAGAGAGAATGAAGAAGAAGAAGATGGAGGCTAGGGTTAGAATGAAAAGTCTATCCAAAAGAAATATATATTTTTCTTTTCATACTTATTATTTTATTTTCAAAAAGCAAAACATTTTCCCCTTCCATCATATGCATGTTTCGGCCATAGGCAAATATTTTTATTAATTTTTGTAATATTTAATTCAATTACCATAATGGAAAAGATGCTGCAAAAATAAAAAGTTTAATGCCTTTAAAATTTGTAACTTCCAAATTAAATTCAAGAGTTATGCCACCTAGCATAACTCACTAAGGGTTTCCAGGTTTAATGCAAGAGTTTTGCAACCTAGCATAACTCACCTAGGGTTTCCAAAACCCAAGATTGAAATTCCAGATTTGGCCTAATTAAATTAAATTATATATATATATATTTAATTTTATGCATTCAATAATTATCATATAATTATTAAAACCATATATTAGCTTTTAATATATAGTTTCAAGTGTGACAAATTAATATTATTAATCATATTAATAATATTTATAAATATGTGAGTATATAATTGGACTATCCAATTATACTAAATCCACTACAGTATATTGAGCTAGTACGGGGACCAAATGGACCTATGATTCTGAGCTCTAATAATCTCGAAATATTAATTAAGCTCTTAATTAAATATTCTGAATTATTAACTCCAGGTTATTCCATTAAAAACTCAAAGCTGCACTCTCATTTCCGCATATAGTATATTAAGCCGAACCACACCGGTGTCCATCGATATAGTCACTACATACGGATTAACCCTTCATGAGTATCTCGTAATTAGAGCCGGGTCATAATGTCTGTTATGCCTCACTAATTATTTTTACCTTAAGTACCACTAATTCTCTAATGAATGATTTATTCATAACCATTATGAATTTTAATCTTTCTATTCGTAATAGAAAGACTTTTTTTTTTTGATAAAGTAAGTATATAACCAAAAGAAAACTATACAAGAGCAAAATGGCATACCCCAGACTACTAGAGAGGACAGGCCCTCCTAGAAGAAAAGCCGAAAGGCTACAAGCAAAAGAAGATCAACAGAAAATGTCATCGGGCAAGTGCCAGGATAGGTGAAGCCATTTATTGTCATAAGATGGATTCACCTTCCGTAAAAAGCCAGCACGATTCCGAACATCAAAAACAATATACTAAGCAGGACAGAAACAGGCTGAAGAGGCGCATCATGAGTGCGAGCATTCCTCTCCCTCCATAAATGGTAAACTAACGTGGCAAAAGACAGCCGAACTAGAAGATGGCGTAAAGAGGCGTCAGAAAACTATCTATTCTCATAGCTTCTTCTGAGCTTTTGGTAATAATTCAGGATAATTACCGAAGGATTCTTTAGCGAGAATAAGGATTATAGTTACTTTTATTAGGAAAAGGTTTCAAACAGTTGGGAATTCTTACTAACTTATCTATATGGCTTGAGGATGTACTCGAGGATCAGATATTGGAGAGGTAGTGCCTCGCATACTAGTACTTCGGGTATACTACGTATGGAAGACCCCATCACTCTACCCACTGCAGCCACCGACTCCCTAGATCATGCTCTGATACCATCTTTGTAACATTCCCTTTTAGAATTCTACCAGTAGGGGATAAGCCGTCCTATCCCCCTAAGCCTCTGACTTTCTAACTATGATCAACTCTGCCAAACTCATTTGAAATACAACTCATGTATAGGGATCGTTGCCCAACTCGTAAACATGAAATGCCACTCAAAACTCATAACTGTATACTCAATATTATTCATCTATACAACTTGGTTCATAAACACTTGTAACTCATTACAAGACTCATACACTTCTAATATCTTACATATAAATTTACTTGACACTGATTGTGCTGAAACTCTGTACACGACTTGGTGGACTAAACACCCTAGTGACTGCCATCAGTATCCATTCTCTCGAACTCGTTCTCCGGGTAAACTTGGAAAACATAAATACTAGGAGTGGGGGGGGGGTTAGATCGTTTGAACGATGTAGTGAGTGGACTGTTTTAAAAATGAAAAATGAAATATTTTACAAACATTCATTTGTTCTAAAATTGAAATCTTTCAAGAAAGCTGTCTTTTCTCTTTGAGGGTCTGGTCGTCTGTTCTGGCTATGTGTGGGTTAGACTGGAGACGTCGGGATTGGCGTCAGACTGTTGAGTGGTTATGTCAGTTCACCGATGCTTCTTTATGTCACCTATTAGTTCGTCTGTCCTTTGCAGCGTCAGTCTACCATATTTGGAGGGAGAGGAATGCTCGCACTCATGATATGCCTCTTCGGCCTGTTTCTGCTCTTCTATTTGATATTGTTTTTGATGTTCGGAATCGTGCTAGCTTTTTACGCAAGGTGAAACCATCTTATGACAATAAATGGCTTCACCTTTCGTGGCACTTGCCCGATGACATCTTTTGTTGATCTTTTCTTGTAGCCTTTCGGCTTTTCTTCTAGGAGGGCTTGTCCTCTCTAGTTGCCTGGGGTATGCCCCTTTGCTCTTTGTATAGTTTTCTTTTGGTTATAATACTTACCTTATCCAAAAAAAAAAAAATTTCTAGAAACCTTTATTTCTGTAAAACTCTAAATTTCTCATAAGACTGTTTCTCGTAAAAGCTCTTTTACAAAACCATGTCTATGAGTATCTGTAGAAAACCTTATGCATGGGAGCGTTACGTATCGTCGTCCCTCATACGCCTAAATTAGTGGTCTTGGATATCACCGTCCCCAAGCCACTGAACTGGAGTCAGGTGTGCAAATCCATGCCATTGGGGCATTACGTATCGACGTCCCCTAATGCATGCCACTATCCTATCTCTGAATCTAGGGTCTATGGGCGTTACATATCGTTGTCCCTCTACCCCTGAAATCTAGGATCTATGGGCATCATGTATCGCTGTTCCATAGTCATTCTCTACATGTGCACATGTTTTATCCGTCAATTCCAGTATCTGTGCGAAGATACATCTGAGGTGGGTTTTTCCCCATGCCTCCAATACAATGAAATCCTCCTTTAAAAATCATCCATTTCTAAAACATATCTCAAAACATTTTTTTAATTCATAAGCCATTTGGAATTAATCTTTGCGAATGCCCTAAATGCGGACAAGTAAGTTTCAATTCAAAAACATATAAGTAAATACAATTTGAGAAAAGGGATCAACTCATAGATTTGGAATCTGGCTGGTATTTCTCCTTTCATCGAAGAGAATTGTGATTCATGACGATAATCTAAAATCAATAGACTTGGTTAGCACATAAGTCGTGAATTATGTTTCGGAACTTGACTAAGCTTCTCAATTCAACTAACTGTTATCTCTACATGATGTATCATGCTTGTGACAAGGTGTAATACGTATACATGTGCCGATATGAGGCCCTAAGGGCCTCTAAAATCCTAAGTTGAAAATGAAATGGCTAAATTTGATTCAAGAAAAAGGCAACGCGTCGCGACGTCAGAGTTTGTACTTCGCGACTCCCACTGGTTCAGACATGAGGTAGAAGCATTTTCTTGTTATGCGTCGCGACGCTGGGTGTTAAGCCTCGCGATGCTCACATAATCAGACCCGAGGTAGGGAGCAAGCTTATGATCCGCGTCGCGACACCAAGTGTTGAGCGTCGTGACGCCCATGTATCCAGAATCGAGGCATATAGTCTTTCCTTGTTTCACGTCGCGACACAAGCCCATTGGTGTCGCGATGCTCGCCCTATTTCAGGGCTATTCTTCACTTCTTCAATGACTAAGCCTAAGCAATTCCAATATTTCTATCTAAACTCCCACTCAACTTGCCATAAACCATTTTATATCACCAAACCAAACACAACTCATTTATTCAAGTATCATCATTTCTCAATATACAATCCCACATCTCATTCATACACAAAAGACTTCATTCTATGCTAGCACTATCAAGACACTTCTTACAATGCATGTTACTAACACTATCATTGCCAATTGAGCTACTCCAAACTCTAGGGCATACAAGGTGCGAATTTGGGTTGTCCGGATTTAAATCTTGGAATGAATTTTGTATCGAAACTACGAGAAATTTATCGAATGTCCGAAAATTCATTTCTTGAGCACGTACATACTTGAACTGTTGGGGTTTTATAGGGAACTACCAGTTTAGCGCAGCAGAACGCGAAAAATCAGAATTTTCCGATTTCAAAATTTTTTCTTGGATCAATTAAATAAACTTATTTATTTAATTACCCAATACTTAAAATCTGAAATTTTAACCCAAGAAATCAAATTTCCTTAAATTGCCGAATTGACCCATAACTTTGCATTTTGATCATTTTGGCCCATAAATTGTCAAATACATATTTAAGTGATTCCAAATCAATCCCAAAATGATTTATACATATCTAATATATGAAAATATAAATTGCAACAAAAATCCCCAATTTTTGGAAATTGCCGAGAGCACCCCAGATTTTCTAGGATTTATAATTTGATCATTTTTAGTTCAAAACATGTCAAGATCAAATCCAATCAATCCCAAATTTAACATATATCATATATACATCAAATTACATCACATATATGAAAAGCCCCAAATTTGGAAAGGGTTATGAACCCTAATTTTACAATTTCCATATATTGACAAATTAAACCAAATTAATCAAATTCAATTCTTGAATCCAATCCTTACCACACCAAACAAGTCTCACAACCATGAAACAACTCAAAAACAATTATAGGTCATCTATGAGTGGCTAAGCAACTCTAGAATGGCAACATCACCATCAAATAGCCAAAAGAGTGCTAATGAATTAATTTCATGCAATCTTTGTTAACATACATGCTTTCATCTTTCAAACAAGTTCACAACCATTAAATCACAAACTAAAAGAGTAGAGACAATATCCTAGCAACACATATTGAAGTTAAGCATGATAGAAACAATTTCTTAGTTGAAAAGTTTACTAAAAACTTACAAAATCCAATTATTTTTCAAGTTTTTCTTCTTGTTCTTCAACTATGCCCTCAACTCTCTTTGTTAAGTTTTTGGTAACTTCTTGTTGTGTAAATGAAATGAAAACAAAAAACTTTTATTAAACACTCCCACTTGGTCGAAACTTGTGAGAAAAAATATCATGATATTATTTCATTTTTAGTTTCAATTAATTAAATCAAAATAAAATACAAACTTTCGGTATTTCATCATTAAACCATTTAATGCATTTAACCAAGTGTTACCAATTATATAATTCCATTTGCTTACTTTAATAAAGCAAATCATGACTTAAGATATTATTTACTTTAATTAATTTAATCATATAACATTTATATAATTAAATAATTAAATATAAATATCTTAAATATATGTATTATATTTACATTAAATAATCAAAATACATATATCAATCATATATGTCAAAAATCACAATTTAACATTTTATTATGTGTATTTAATAAAATCAAATATTAAATATAAATACACATTAATTAAGAAAATGACCATTAGGTCCATTCGCATGTATTTTTCATTTAACCGTTAAACGACTTACAAATAATCAGTATTATTCATAAAAGTTGCCCTAGTGCTCTACGATATATTTCACTAGTGAGACTCTCTAGGTTCAGGCATATCGGTCACGATATCCAATTTCGTGTCCATAATCTACCCGTAAATTATGACAAACACAGTTAAACTCTCAGAACCATACAAGTCGAGGTCATTGCATACGTAAAATCCCTCCATCACAGGTATCCGGATTATTCCAGAGATATAGATATAAATGTCAAATCTCAATAGATATAATCACGTCAATGTTTCTATTAACAATCCCTAAATAACACTTAGAACGAATTTCTACAGTGTACCACGGGCCCATGGATTTAATAGATTGCTAATTCCATATTGAATACATATGCTCTGTACACAGAACTGATGAATCATTTCTTGATACACACAAGATATCCTGAGCATCAGTCCATACCCAACGAACAAGCGGAGGTCTAATCTAAATAGATCGGTGATATGACTGCCATCTAAGTGTGAAGGATAACTCATATATCTACAGTGGTATCTCAAGTCAAAGATTCACTATGCTCACTCAACCTGAGAAGATTCTTATTGACGTTGGTGTACCATCCATTAAGAATTTTTGGTAAGTTGTTCAGTGTTTATCCGCTATAAACACCTACACGTCTATACGAGTCTCCAAGACTCATGGTTCATTGAGAAACCATCAGAATCCAAGATTCTAATATACGACATATACCAGTCTCAACAGGTTTACTTTACTGACCAAGTAGTGTAAACCTCGACCAGGAACAGACTAAGAATGACAGCGTCATGATACAACTCAATGTCAGTTGTGACGCTTTTGCAACAATATCATAACTATTCATTATAAGGTCTGTTACGTCTTTACCATATTAAATGGGATGTTACATAAAAGAAACTATTTATTTTATTCATAATAAAATGTTACATTAGTATTTACAGGGAAATACATAATAAAATTGGCGCTCAAAGCACCAATCCTAACAAAATCTCCCACTTGCTCTAGTGCCAATATCGATTGTATCTAATACCCATCGACTTCATATGTTTATCAAATAACTTCGGAGGTATAGCCTTGGTAAGCGGTCCCTTGCACACGAAAATGTCCCATTGCGACACAATCTCTCGAATGATGTGGTACTTTCGTTCCACATGCTTTGACTTCTGATACGCCCTTTGTTCTTTTGCTTGCGTAATGGCTCCAGTATTATCACATTATAACGGAATCAGATTCTCGATACTTGGGACTACTCTCAATTCTGTGATAAAGTTCCTAACCCATACAGCTTCCTTTGCAGCTTTAGAAGCTACCATATATTCCGCCTCTATGATGGAATCTGCTGTCGACCCTTGTTTGGAACTCTTTCAACAAACTGCACCTTCGTTATGGGTAAACACGAATCCTGATGCAAACTTTCTATCATCAGGATCCGATTGGAAATCGAAATCTGTATACCCATTAACTTGTAGTTCGTTTCCTCCATAAATTATAAATTTATCCTTAGTATCTTTAAGATACTTGAGGATTCCAATGGTCATTTCCTGGATTGGACTGATATCTACTGGTCACACTAACTGTGAAGCTGATATCAGGCCTAGTACATAACATAGCATACATGATGCTGCCCAAACACGAAGCATAAGGCTGATTAGGCATTTTAATATTCTTATCTTCTGTTTATGGACACATCTTCTTCGAAAGATGTAAGCCATATCTGAATGGTATGTTTGTTGTCTTATTGTTACGAAAATTATACCGTTATAAGATCTTATCTATGTACGTTGATTGGGATAACCCAATAAGCCTCATTTCTCTATCTCTATAGAGTTTTTTGCATAAGACATAAGAAGCTTCGCCTAGGTCCTTCATGGAGAAATTCTTACAGAGGTATGCTTTAACGCCTTGCATCATCCCGATATCATTCCCAATGATAAGGATGTCGTCAACATAGAGAATTAAAAATACCACCATACTCCTACTGGCCTTCTTATACACATAGGATTCTTCTGAATTCTTGAGAAAACCATACAATTTGATTATCTTGTCGAATCCAGAATTCCAACTTCGTGGCCTGTTTAAGTCCAGAAATGGACTTCTTCAGCAAGCATACCATGCCCAAGTTCTTGCTTGATGCAAACCCTCCGGCTGTAATATATAGATTTTTTCATCAAGAAACCCATTTAGAAAAGCCGTTTTGACATCCATTTGCCAAATCTCATAATCATGGTAAGCGGCAATAGAAAATAAAATCCTTATAGACTTTAGCATTGCAACTAGCGAAAAAGTTTCATCGTAGTCGACACCAGGTCGCTGCTAGTAACCTTTAGCTACCATTCCGGCCTTAAAGGTTTCAACCTTTCCATCGGCCCTCGCTTCCTTTTGTAAATCCATTTACAATCGATAGGAACAATTCCTTCAGGAAGCGGAACCAAAATCCAAACTTGATTCTCATGTATTGAGTCCATCTCGGATTTCATGGCGTCTTGCCACATCACGGAGTCGATGTCCAACATCGATACTCTATATGTAAAAGGGCCAGTCTCTTCAACTAAGAGAACATCGAGACTCTTTTCTTATATCAAATACAAGTGTTCAGGAGGTCTAGATACCCTTTGCAACTTACGGAGTGTGTGTGTTGAAGGTTATTCATCTTCTTGAACTTCAGGTTCCTCCGTTGGTTTATTGGTGTCAGATTGTACTTCATCAACTCCAACCTGTCTATGATCACCACCTTCAGACAAAAATTCTATTTCTAGAAAGTTTGCGAAGCGAGCTACGAACACATTTTGATGTTCGGCATCATAGAATAAATATCCTTTCGCATTTGAAGAATATCCAATAAACCTAAACTTCTGCCCTCGAGGCAAAAGCTTATTCTGCTGAGGCATCCTGACGTAAGCAGGACACCCCCAAATCTTAACATAACTAAGATTTTGTTTCCTACCGGTCCATATCTCATACGGTGTCGTAGGAACAACTTTGGAAGAAATCGTATTCAGGAGATGAGCGGCAGTTAAAATAGCATAACCTCATAAGTAATAGGGTAAATATTTATAACTCAACATCAATCGGACCTTATCTAATAAAGTTCGATTTCTCCACTCTGACACTCCATTGTGTTGCGGAGTGCCCGGAGGAGTATATTGAGCGAGAATCCCATTCTCCTTTAAATAATCAGTGAACTCTCCACTCATATATTCACCGCCTCGATCAGATCGAAAGCATTTAATTTATAACCGTACCGTGACACATCATCGGTAAAGGTGATGAAGTATGAAAAACCACTGTGTGTAGTCTGACTCATAGGACTACATACATCAGAATGTACGAGTTCCAATAAGTCAGTGGCTCGGTGTCCAACACCCGAAAATGGGGCTTTGGTCATTTTACCATGAATGCAAGATTCACAAATTGGATAAGGTTCAATGGTGAGATCATGTATCAAACCATTCTTAACCAATTGGGTTAGGCGTTTCACGCCTATATGACCTAACCTCATATGCCACAGTTCAATATTATTTATATCAGATTATTTACGTTTATTAATTCCAGTATTAAAGATATCTTGTGAGGTACGAAATATGTAATGACCATGCTCATTTGGACTACAAAAGATCTGAATATTATTTATATCATATAAATATAAAGAACAATTCTTAATATTTACATTATATCCTTCAATAAATAATACAAAAAGAGACATAATAATATTCGCCACACATCCCGGCACAAAATAGCGGTCATTTAACACAAGTCTCCCATTGGGTAAGGGAATCTCGCATATTCCCACTGCAACCGTATCCAGAGAGTCGCCACTCCCAAATCGCAACCGCATCTCCCCAGATTTCAGTCGTCCACTTTTCGCCAGCATTTGCAACGTTGTAGGAGCGAAGTGGGGTTTACCGCTATGCCTATGATGCTCAGTGACCATGACACTGTTGGGTCGCAGCCTGTAGAGAGTACAGAGTTTCCCGCGGGGGACTACACCGGAGAATAAAGGAGTCGCCACCCAGTGTGAACTGGGAAATGATTTAAGGCAGCACTCACCCCTCGCAAGGTAAGACCTCAAACCGTTGGGTTCGGAATGGTCCCTTAATTATGCTAGTATAATGGACGGGTTCACACAATGGTATAACCAAGTCTTATGTAGCACACGCAAGATACTTTAAATAAACACACAAATTTGCACACCCATAAACATGAATATAAATAAAAGCAAATACATAGTTCCAAAAGCATATTAAATAAAAAAGTACGAGAATGTAAATTATAAGAACAGTAAAAAACGTTAATAATAAATGTAAATAATTAAGCGCATAATGCAAAATAAATAACTAAAGAACCGAAAATGCATAAAATATAAAGAAAGAGGTTGTCCAGTGTGTGTGCGTTTGTGTAGCATTCGTAAACATGTTCGAACGAAGTGTTCCAGAGAGTTCACATTCGTGTAGCGTTCGGAAACGCGTTCAAACGGAGTGAGGCATAATGCTTGTGTTCGAGTTGCGTTCGAAAATGCATCCGAACGTTCTTATAAAAAAGGCACCAATAATGACATAAACATGCATATATGAGTATTTCCCGGGCGATACGTGGAGTTATATCTCAAGTACAGACCACAATAGCGTCCATTCGGATTCTGCTATGAAATTTATGTCTGGGTTTTCATCCGATATACCACAAGGGATAACACACATAATCATTAACACAATGTAAACGGACATGAAAGTAAATGTGAAATAATATAGCAAAACATAAACAAATGTAAAAGCGAAACGATAAAATAAAAGTAAATAGACAAAAAAATAAATAACGGAACTTCAAAGAAAGATGAGATCATAAATTTGGCCGTCTTTAATGTGGGACTTCGCATACCCCACTGGACGTATTTCACATCCAACCAGGCATGCCGCAACCAGAACAACAAAATGAATATAGTAAGGGTGCCCTCAGATCTTACCTTTCAAGTCGTTTCCTCAGAAGTGGGTTTGCCATGTGAAGCTTAGAAAGTGTCCCCTAGGGTTTTTGGTTTAGTCTTTTTTTTATAATGTTAGGGGATCTCCTAAGCAAGGAAATAAATCCAATAAATATGGGAGATATTTTCTTAATTTATTTAGGGAACAAAATCTCTAAATTTGGTGAGGATGGGATTTCATATCATGTTAAATTGGAAGGTGATTTGAGGGGATTTTAACATGTGTTTTGCATGAGATTTATTATTTGGGAAGGCTTGGGCGTGTGGGCTTTGTGGATGGGTTGTATGGGTTTTGTGTGGTGTAGGTGTGTATGGCATGGATTGCAGGGGTTTCGGGCCGAGGCTAAGGTTTAAAACAGCGGCTGAGAGAATCCACGGCTGGCTAGTGAGTCTGAATCCAATGAGGTGCTAATTTTGGAGTTTTCCATTCCGGCATTCATTTCTGCGACTTCCTTAACTTTTCAGGTAGTGCCTCCATACGAGGCTCATCATTGGGCTTGGTGCAAAAATACAGTGTCTACAGTCGCCCCCACTTTGATGGGGCTTATGCAGTGTGTGACAGTGACAACCATATCAAAGTCATGCATGCATTTTTTACAATTGCCGGACTTACATGTTATTTCGCTTTTATCTTTGAGTTGGGTTGGTGGCGAGGTGCTTCGACCCCTGGGTCTTGTTCCCGAACCACCGAGTGTGAGATGGTTCATTTCCGAACCGTTACTGTTGTGAGATGGTTCATTCCCGAACCGTTACTTGTGTGAGATGGTTCATTCCCGAACCATTACTTGTGTAAGATGGTTCATTCCCGAACCGTTACTAGCATGAGATGGTTCATTCCCGAACCGTTACTAGTGTGAGATGGTTCATTCCCGAACCGTTACTGGTGTGATATGGTTCATTCCCGAACTGGTACTGGTGTGAGATAGCTTGATCTCTGGTTCATTCCCGAACCGTTACTGTGTGAGTTGATGGTGAGTTGCTTCGACCCCTGGGATTTGTTCCCGAACCACCGAGTGGGTTTTGTTCCTGAATTGAGTTGAGTTGATGGCGAGACGCTTTGACCCATGGGTTTTGTTCCCGAATCACCGAGTGGGTTTTGTTCCCGAATTGAGTTGAGTTGATGGCGAGGCGCTTTGACCCCTGGGTTTTGTTCCCGAACCACCGAGTGGGTTTTGCTCCCGAATTGAGTTGAGTTAAGTTGATGGCGAGGCGTTTTGACCCCTGGGTTTTGTTCCCGAACCACCAAGTGGGTTTTGTTCCCGAATTGAGTTGAGTTGATGGCGAGGCGCTTTAACCCCTGGATTTTGTTCCCGAACCACCGAGTGGGTTTTATTCCCGAATTGAGTTGAGTTGATGGCGAGGCGCTTTAACCCCTGGGTTTTATTCCCGAACCTCCGAGTGTGAGATGCTTCGATCTCTAGGTTTTATTCCCGAAGTTGCTCGTCCTCATCGCTTTTCTTTTTCTTCAAAGCCTGCGAACATAAAATGAAAATTATATGTATGCGACATGTATGCATGTATGCATGGATGCACTCCCTATTCCGATGGGTTTTCTTTGTCTAATTGGCTTGATGTCATCCTTGATTAGGCCTTCCTTGCGTTCTTTGGTGCGCTTCACCTATAAAAGCTTTGGTTGCCCCCTGGGCCTGATTACAGTTTCTTGAAATCCTTTGTGCTTCATTGTGTTTCATTGGAGTGTAAACACTTGTGAGTGTGTGTGAGAAGAAAAGAAAGGTGAGCTCAAACACTATAGCGAGTGACCACAAGATTGCTTCGGTGACACGTTGATTGCTTGCATGCTTATTTATTGCATTTAGCTAACTCGTCATTCTTTCTTATTCTGAGCACTCTAGCTATAAGTTTCTTTCGATTGAGTCTCCGTGATTACTTATCTTATTTGCTTTATTCCACCTGCTCTATATATACATTGTGTTTCTGCTAGCTTGTGGACTACACCTTAGTTGACCATTTTGGGAATTGAGTTGATTTGTAATTGAATTGAGGAAGAACTCAAGAGTGGTAAAAGGCAGTGATTGTGAGCACGGTATCGGGTAAAAGCCAATAGAGTGCAAACACGAGTGGAGTGATATCATTCGAGTGTAAACACGTGAGATTGTGAGGATTTAAATATTTGTTTTGCTTTTTATTATTTCTAATATGTTTGTTTAGTGTTGAGATGGCAGGTCCAAGTTTAACCATTGATGATAAGATCGAGGTTGTGGATACTTTCAAAAATGATATCCAAGCTATTATGAATGATTATAGAAGATCTTATGAGAAATGGAAAAAGACTTGGAAGGTAACTAAATATGCACTGAATGAAGAGTGTACTCAACAACCAAAAGCTATTGAAGTTGTGTGTAATGAAGTGAGAAGCACTTGTGATGTTGAGTACATAGCGAATGAAAACACTTGTGAGGCATTGAATGTTGTGAATTATGTTATAAGTGACATGGTGAGTGAAAATGCTTGTGAGACCGTGAGCATTGAGGGAGTAAACACTTGTGAGGTAGCGTACTTTGAGGTTGAAAAACATAGTGAAGCTGAGCATGTGTGTGAGGAGGTCTTTGCAAGTATGGTTGAGATAGTGGCCATGAGTGATGATGAAGCTGTGAGAGCTGGTGAAAAGAAAGTAGATGTGGTAGTGAAGTTTTTCCATAACATTTTCTCTATTGTTTATGCTTTTTCATCGCAGGTACAAGTGGTCAAGTATGATTCTTTTATATTTCAATATCATCGTCCAATTGATTTTGTCATAACTATCTATGATCCAGGTTCGGATTCGAGGACGAATCCATTTCAAGAGAGGGAGAATGACATGATCCAAGGGACAACATTTGACATGAATGCAGTCACCCAAGGAATATTAGAATTCCCAACAAGCCCAATCACACGCCAAAGAGCTAAGAAGATCACAAACGCAATAGCGGGGCAAGAGTTTGCATATAATAGATGCATTCATCCTTCTAGTTTTTACTTGCCTTATGAGATTGATTATGATTCTAATTCTTTAACTCCTATGGATTTATTATCTTTGATTGTTATTAAGCTTAGGAGTATGAATGATAAGGGAAAGGCAGAGTTGGTGAGAATAATAGGTTTCCAATGCATTGTGTTTGACCCCGGCAATTGGGTGTGGCTTTATATACAAGAGGAAAAGATCCAAGCTACATTCGAGAGGAGATGGACCTTTTCAAGTCTTGTAAAGGATCAATGACAATGCATATAAGCTAGATTTGCAAGGTAAGTACAACATATCTGCTACTTTTAATGTTTCTGACTTAACTCATTTTGATGCAGATTCAGATTCGAGGTCGAATCCTTTTCAACAAGGAGGGAATGATATGTGTCCAACCACACCATAGACATTACAGGATGCAGCTAACAACTTGGAGGAACCCATGCAGTTGCCAACATGTCCAATCACACGCCAAAGAGCAAAGAAGATCAGAGAGGCCTTTGCGAGACTAGCTCGGAGCTATGTGACCAGTTGCAGCAACCAAGTCAAGTGCACACTAGAGACACATATGGGCATAACCAGAGAGGTCCCCAAGCTATTTCATTTGACCCAGATCAGCTCAGACTGAAGCATAGCAGAGCAGCTTCAGGACCAGCACCCTTTTGACCCGATTTGACCTATTTTGGGACTATGTTGAATTCGGCCAAATGGGGGCATTTTTGTCATTTTTGCTCGACATTTTGACTTTATTAATGATGTAATTAGCATGGTTGACTATGCCATTAAGCTTAATTATCCTTAGATTTGTACTTAGCCGGAAGCACGTCAATTTACTATAGCATGTAAGCACCTTAATTAGCTTAAGTGAGATTAGCTTCTAATCTTTGTTTTAAGTTTATTTAGGTGCAAAAGGACCTTAATGGTCGTGGTTGAGGTGCTTGACTTAGGGCTTTTGGTAATTTTAGCTCTAGGGTCATTTTAGCCTTTTTACTCTTTTGTAACCCTTATTATATGACTCTTCTTTGTATTTTGGAGAGAACCAACGTTATATACAGAATTTTGAAAGAGAGAAAAGCTTGATCTTTCCATGGCTATGGCCAAAACCTTGTTGAGGGAGGGATTCCCCTTTTCAAGTTCAAATTGACTTATCTAAGCTTGGCAACTTAGTGGCGTCTCCATTGCTAGCAAAATACAATCTGATTTCATGCTTGTGGTTATCATGGACGTGAGTTTCATGGTGGTTAGGGGCTGATCTTGGTTGGGTTTTGTTCCTACAAAATCAGTATTCAAAGTTCTTGGGGTTTTGAGAAAGATGCTTGGGGGTTTGCTTGGTTTCCAACCCAAGTGAGTTCTTATCATAAGTGCTTATGAGTCTAACATAGATCAACTACTCAAAATATCAGATAAAAGCACATCAAGAACTTATCGTTTCTAAGATTTCACCCTAAAGCAAACAATTTCATCATTGGACTTATGCTTAACTATTAATGACTAACAGGAAAAGACTCGAACAAGTAAGAAAAATCAATGTCTTTACGATTAATAAATGCAGGATTACAATCAAATAAATCAGGAAAATAAACATCTTTCTAATTTGCAGTCTTGTCTTCTTCCGTCAGATTCTCCAACTGCAGTAGTTCTTCTTCCCATTTATTTTCCTCTTTTGCAACCTCCTCTTTGTCACTGCTCGAGAAGTTTTCCCTGCTATGTTTCATCTTCACTATTGTGGTCCCATGTCCCCATGCAGGAAGCTTGGTGGTTGAGAGTTTGGAGGAGAAAGCTTTCGGGCAGGCCAGAGTTGATCATGTAGGTGGGTGGTGGAACAGAGTGGTAGTTGGGTAGAGGGTTTCTGTGTGTGTCAGGTTGTTCTTTTTCTAGGTCGGGTATCTTATGGGTGTCAATGAGGTTTTGGATCTCATGCCTAAGGCGGGTGCAATTGTCATCTTTGTGGCCTTTCTGTTGATGGAAGTGACAGTATTGGTTTAGGTCGAAGTAGTGTGGCACAGGGTTTGGAATTGGTCTAGGTTCTAAAAGTTTTAGGAGTCCTTGCCCCTTTAGCTTTTCCAACACTTTTGAGAAAGGTCTACCAAGATTGGAGAATCGCCTGTTTTTTATGGCAACGACCTCAGCAGTAGCGGGCTTGGTCTCTGAAGGCCCCCCAATGGTCCTTCTATTCTGGCCATAAAAATTTATGTTCTCGGCTTCCTCTTCTTCGATATCCATGACAGTTTCTCTTAGCTGTCGAAAGTCACCAATCATGGAGGTCATCCTTCTCAGCTTGTTATAAATGGAGGACTTGGTGCCCTTAATGATCATCTTAATCTGGTCTTTCTCTGAGGGCTGTGTCTGCATCTTCAAGAGCTGGCTTCTCCAGCGATCCACATAATCTTTGAAGCTCTCTTTTAATTTCTACTTTGTGTTTTCTAGGTCACGGAGTGACAAGTCTATCTCCAAATCCGTGACATATTGATTCAGAAAGGCATCTACTAATGCCCTCCAGTCATCCCTGATCTTTCTCTCCATGCCATGATACCATACTACGGGTGCCTCTTCTAGTGACATCCCGAACATCTTTTGTACCTGACGCTTTGACAAACCCACTGAACTCATCACTGAAATATATTGTCGAAGATGGACCCTTGGATCTCCGTTTCCGTTGAACTTGGCCATGTCAGACATCTTAAACTGATGAGGCAACTGTTCTTTGAAAGTCATTGCATCATAGTCTAACAGATCTTCATGTTTTCCTTTCAACTTGCAGGTAATTGACTCTACTTATTCTCTGAGTTTCTGTAACTCTGCTTGAGACCCGGTTATCCTTCTCGAGGTATACTCAACCATGTCATCATTAAAAATGGGGATTTCTTCGCTCGCTCTATTCGGGGGCACCTCACACCTAGCATTCTCATTGTTTTCTTGTTTCCACTATGCGAGGTACTGCCAGACTAGCCACCACATTGGTCAAAGCTTGTAGTTGCTCGGTAATATTGGTGATGTTAGACTCCAATTGATCCATGCGAGAATCTTAACTACCTGACGCATTCATGCTTGCTATACTTTGTTTGACAAGTCTTCCTTCTTCTCTAACCCAACGGATATCTATGATGGCTGTTAAAACAAGGAGTTAGCATGATGCGTGTATGCATGCGAAGCATGAGATGCATGTGGTTATCAAAACAGCATATATCCTTCCGACCTTATTCCTCCCAGACTCGTGGTAAGTCCATTTATGCCCTAGGTATGGCTTATTTTATGCACCAATGTGGGGTACACAAAACCGTTCTCTCCTACCCTACAAGGGTGAACCTTGGCTACCTCAGTCATTTTTCATCAGTAATAGACAAAGACCGCACATTTACAATTTTGACTAAGCCTATAATGGGGATCGTGCCATTGTCTAGAAACGACGAATTGGGCCCTCGGTAATCATGGTTGTGGGGATGGACTTGGAGATATCCAAAAGTATACAAATATGCCATAATAAGGCGTACCCTTCCTGGATGAAAGCCAGTGCAGATATCAGATTCATGCATTTGGCATATTCTGATCATGTTTGGACCTTCTAAGCCCATCAAGGTTTTTATACAAGTTGGCCTGTTATCATTTTAAAGCATTCAATCAGATTATCGCGAGGTGCAAACTTGTCCCAGTTGAAAAGGCCCAACAGGTTTACACTTTTGCGATAAGGTGGCTAAATAACTTCAAATGATAGGTGGCCCAACGTCATTTTGAAAACTTTTGGCCCAATCATCATAAGATACAAACTCGTCCCAGTTTAAGTGACCCGATTCGCATCCTTTAACAAGAGGTCTAAATGGATTCAAATGATAATGGTCCCAAACACAAGCATAGAGGTAGCTTCTATAGGACATATAACTATGGTTCATATGTGGGCTTATAAGGGTATGGATAAAGGCTCCCACCGGCGAAAGGGTTGCTCACAACTAGGTCTCCCCACTCAAGGGTTCGAGCGACCAAGTGAGCACACCTTTTTTATATCCTAGAGTACGTGCCAACGAGTGATGACCCCATATAACGATCTACCGCCTTGAGTGAATGCAACTTCACGATACATAACGCCATCGGGGTAAGAAGGGTATGTAAAATATATGAGACTTGGGTAATCAAAGCCAAAGCCACAGACACTACAAGGCATTGTTTCGGGGCCGATTCTCTATCCCAGTGGAGTCGCCATTTGTAGGAGTGAAGCGGGGTTTACCGCTATGCCTATGATGCTCGGCGACCATGACATTGTTGGGCTCGCAACCCATAGATAGTACGGAGTAGCCCGCGGGGGACTAAACTGGAGAATAAAGAAGTCGCCGCCTAGTGTGAACTGGGAAATGATTTAAGGCCGCTCTCACCCCTCGCAAAGGAAGACCTCAAACCATTGGGTTTAGAATGGTCCCTTACTTATGCCATTATAATAGACGGGTTCACACAATGATATAACCAAGTCTTATGCAGCACACGCAAGATACTTTAAATAAACACACAAATTTGCACACCCATAAATATGAATGTAAATAAAAGCAAATACATAGTTCCAAAAGCATATTAAATAAAGAAGTACGATAATGTAAATTATAAGAACAATAAAAAAACATTAATAATAAATGCAAATAATTAAGCGCACAATGCAAAATAAATAACTAAAGAGGCGAAAATGCATAAATATAAAGAAAGAGGTTGTTCAGTGTGTGTGCGTTCGTGTAGCATTCATAAACAAGTTTGAACGAATTGTTCTAAAGAATTCACGTTCGTGTAGCATTCGAAATCGCGTTCGATCGGAGTGAGGTAGAATGCTTGCGTTCGAGTTACGTTCGAAAACGCGTTCGAACGTTCTTATAAAAAAGGCACCAACAATGACATAAACACGCATATATGAGTATTTCCCGAGCGGTACGTGGAGTTGTATCCCAAGTACAAACCGCACTACCGTCTATTCGGATTCGGCTACGGAATTTATGTCTGGGTTTCCATCCGATATACCGCAAAGGATAACACACATAATCATTAACACAATGTAAACTAACATGAAAGTAAATGTGAAATAATATAGAAAAACATAAACAAAAGTAAAAGAGAATGATAAAATAAAAGTAAATAGACAAAAAGATAAATAACGAAACTAAATGCGGAATAATAAATAAAGATAAACAATAAAATAAATGCGAAATAATAAATAAAGATAAACAATAAAGTAAATTGGAAATAATAAATAAAGATAAAAAATTAAATGCTGGATAAGAAAATAACGATGAATAAATAAATAAATAAATAAATAACGGAACTTCAAAGAAATATGTGACCAGAAATTTGGCCGTCTTTAATGTGGGACTTCGCATACCCGGCTGGACATATTTCACGTCCAACCAGGCATGCCGCGTCCAGAACAACAAAGTGAATATAGTAAGGGTGCCCTCAGGTCTTACCTTTCAAGTCGTTTCCTCGGAAGTGCGTTAAGCTGTCGCCAAAAGGATTGAAGTTGGTTCGCTGTTTACTGTTTCTGCTCACTATTTTGCTATTTCTACTTCGCTATTTTTGTGCTTCTAGTTCACGGTTTGGCTGGTTATTTGGGTTGCTATTTTTGGTCATTTTTAGGATGCTGTTTTTGGTTGTTTGGCTGCTGTTTTTTGGTGATTGGGCTGCTGTTTTGGCCGCTATTTTTGGGTTATGTTCGATCACGGTTTTACTGGTTCAGGGGTTGTTTTTGGGTTATTTTCGGACTCTGGTTTCACTGGTTTAGGGGCTATTTTTTGGGTTATTTTCGGTCACTGTTTCACTGGTACAGGGGGCTGATTTTTGGGTGGTTTAGGGGTTATTTGTTTGTGCGTTGGTGTTGGGCTTAAGGTTTGTTAGTTTGTGCGCTAGTTGTAGGGGTGCTATTTGTGCGTTGGTGGTGGGCTGAAGGTTTGTTGTTTGTGCGCTGGTTGTGGGGGTGCTGTTTGTGCGTTGGTGGTAGGCTTAAGGTTTGTTGTTTTATTCTTTGTGATGCTTGTTTGTTTCGGTGAGGGTAAGGTTTGCTGGTTTTGTTTATTTCTTTGGTGGGCTGTCGGTCATGGGTGTTTTTGTTGATGAGTTGGCTGGTTTTGTCGGCTGAAGGGTTGTTTATTGGTTTGATTTGTTCACGTCTAAGTGTGTGGTTCACGTTCAGGTGGCTTGTGGCTTCACGTTATGGTCTCAAAGGTTTGTTTTTTTTTGTTTCTTGTGTAGCTTTGGTTGTCGTGTGTGTGTGTAAGCTTTCTGTGGCTTTGGTTGCCGTGTGTGTGTGTTTCAGAAGTGGGTTTGTCGTGTGAAGCTTAGAAAGTGTCCCATATGGTTTTTGGTTTAGTCTCATTTTTATAATGTTAAGTGATCTCCTAAGCAAGGAAATAAATCCAATAAATATGGGAGATATTTTCTTTATTTATTTAGGGAACAAAATCTCTAAATTTGGTGAGGATGGGATTTCATATCTTGTTAAATTGGAAGGTGATTTGAGGGGATTTTAACATGTGTTTTGCATGCGATTTTTTATTTGGGAAGGCTTAGGCGTGTGGGCTTTGTGGATGGGTTGTATGGGCTAAATTAACATTGATTTTTAAAGGCATAATCATATCGAGTGTCCAGAATCAGACTCGCTCATATACCATTTTGTTGGAGTTTTATAGAGAATTACCGGGTTAGCGCAGCGGAATGTAGAAAATCAGAATTTTCAGATTTCAAAATATTTTCTTGGATCAATTAAATAAAATTATTTATTTAATTATCCAATACTTAAAATCTGAAATTTTAACCCAAGAAATCAAATTTCCTTTAATTGCCAAATTGACCCCTAAATTTGCATTTTTTTGGATAAAGTAAGTATTATAACCAAAAGAAAACTATACACGAGCAAAAGGGGCATACCCCTGGCAACTAGAGAGGACAAGCCCTCCTAGAAGATATGCCGAAAGGCTACAAGCAAAAGATCAACAGATGATGTCATCGGGCAAGTGCCAGGATAGGTGAAGCCATTTATTATCATAAGATGGTTTCACCTTCCGTAAAAAGCTAGCACGATTCCGAACATCAAAAACAATGTCACTAAGAAGAACAGAAACATGCCGAAGAGGCATATCATGAGTGCGAGCATTCCTCTCCCTCCAAATATGGTAGACTGACGCTGCAAAAGACAGACGGACAAGAAAATGACGTAAAGAGGCATTAATAAACTGACACAACCACTCAACAATCTGAGGCCAATCCCGGCATCTCCAAACTAACCCACACATAGCCAGCACAGACGACCAGACCCTCGAAGAGAAGAAGCACTGGAAGAAAAGATGATCAATGTCCTCACTTGAACAACCACGGAGAATACAACGCGGGCAAACAGAGATACCAAACCTCATCAAATTATCCTGAGTACAAAGGCCTCACTGAATAGACATCCAATTGTCAAATACATATTTAAGTGATTCCAAATCAATCCCAAAATGATTTATACATGTCTAATACATTAAAATACAAATTCCAACAATAATCCCTAATTTTTGGAAATTGCCGAGAGCACCTCCGATTTTCTAGGATTTGCAATTTGGTCCTTTTTAGTTAAAAACATGTCAAGATCGAATCCGATCAATCCCAAATTTAACATACATCCTATATACATCAAATTACATCACATATATGAAAAACCCCAAATTTGGAAAGGGTTATGAATCCTAATTTTATAATTTCGATAAATTGACAAATTAAACCAAATTAATCAGATTCAATTCTTTAATCCAATCATTACCACACCAAACAAGTCTCACCACCATGAAACAACTCAAGAATAATTCTAAGTCATCTATGAGTGGCTAAGAAACTCTAGAATGACAACATCATCATCAAATGGCCAAAAGTGTGCTATTGAACTAATTTCATGCAATCTTTGTTAACAAACATGCTTTCATCTTTCAAACAAGTTCACAACCATTAAATCACAAACTAAAAGAATAGAGACAACATCCTAGCAACACATGTTGAAGCTAAGCATGATAGAAATAATTTCTTAGTTGAAAAATATAAGAAAATCTTACAAAATCCAATTATTTTTCAAGCTTTTATTCTTGTTCTTCAACTATGCTCTCAACTCTCTTTGTTATATTTTTGGTAACTTGTTGTTGTGTAAATGAAATGAAAACAAAACACTTTTGTTAACACTCCTACTTGGCCGAAACTTGTGAGAAAAAATATCATGATATTTTATCATTTTTAGTTTCAATTAATTAAATCAAAATGAAATAAAAACTTTTTGTATTTCATCATTAAACCATTTAATACATTTAACCAAGTGTTACCAAATATATAATGCCATTTGCTTACTTTAATAAAGCAAATCATGACTTAAGATATTTGTTACATTAGTTAATTTAATCATATAACATTTATATAATTAAATAATTAAATACAAATATCTTAAATATATGCATTATTGATGAGTGGTAATTATATCACTATTTCCCACTCATTTGACCTAATGTTTGGTATAGATTCTTGAGTTTTGTGAATATTTTGATATGTTTGTGTTATTTTGTAGATAAATAAAGTTTCAGGACTCTCTGGGGGTAATTCGGGGCCAAAACAGTTAAAAATGACAAAAAAGAACAAAATGGTCATTTGCCACGTCAGGACGCGCAGCCTGCGTCGCGACCGCTAACATGTGCCGAATCTTTGCTAACGTGCATCGGGCCACGTGGACCAATCAGAGGGATTTTGTTAAAATGCGCCGGATGCTAACGTGTGCCTGCCACGTGTCAACATCACAGCCGATCATGCTAACATGCGTCGTGCCACGTGTCATCATCACATGCTACCGACAATCGCCATCGCCATGTGTCATCCACATGTTAGCCATGTGGCATCCACATCAGTCACATGTCGAGTCAGCGTGCCATGTGTCAGTCACGTCATCATCAGCCAATCATCTCGTGACACGTGTCACAATCACACGGTGCCGATAATCAACCTCGCCACATCATCGCCACGTCATCATAATTATTGAGTTAATCATCTAAAATGCCACGTCAGCAGATAAGGAAATCAAAGCAGCCAATCAGAGCGTGCCACGTAGGCGCGTCGCGACGCAAGAATAAAATTACGCGTCGCGACCCGCGATGCATTTTTTGCCTATAATTTCAGTTTCAGATGTACCTTCCTCTCTGAATTCTCTGATAATAATAAGGAGTTTGTATCTAGTTTATTTAAATTTTACTTCTGTAATTAATTTTATTTACTTTTTATAATAGTAATTTACTTTCTTTACTTTTTCAGTTTTTACTATTCAGCAATGAGGAGGTAACTTCCCCCTGTTAGGGTGAAAGTTTAAACTTTTATTATTACTATTTAGATTAATATCCCTTAATTATAATATAATAACTATTTAAAACTTGATTTAATAAGGATACCGCTATATTGGCCGGTCGGTAATTGATATTAAATTGGTTTTAACCTGACTAAGCAATGATACCGCCTGGTTGGTCGGTTGGTAATTAATTATTAATTTGACTTAATCAGGTTACCGCCTATATGGCTGGTTGGTAATATCACACAAGTTAATATATTATATTAAGGGAGATATCTAAAATAGTAGTAATAAAAGTGGATCCTTTAACCTTAGCATTTTATTTTATTATATTTTTTCCTTTTTAATTTCTAGCATTTACTTTTCAGCATTTTACTTTATGTCTTTTATTTTTAAGTTTTTACTAGTTGCAAATATGAGTCGTAGCTAAGCCAGTTATTTGGGGTTGTGATGAATTCCAATATCACCGGTTTATAAGGGGTTATTTTATAGTTTGGGTAATATAAAGGTTTACTTATTAAGTCTTAAGCTTAATGCTTCTTGTTAACTGGCCATTAATAAGATTGATCTGGTAAACTTAAAATAAACTTGACAAAGGAATTTTAGGTTTTAGCCTTAGACTTAATAGCCCACGATCTTCCTTGAGGATAAATAACCCTTTAATAGATTTCCTTACAGGATAGATATATACCTGTTGGGCGGGGATAGCCATAATTGGAACTTAATCTTAATGAATTCATGTAACTTGGTTGACATAGATATATGGTTTAATTGGGTTACACTGGGTATTTGCATCCGACCATCGACATAGGCTTTTGCAGAATTTCATGTTCCAGGTTAGTAAACCAATATATTACACAAACACGAAATAACCACTTCATCTTTAAAAAGATATTGGAAGAAATCACAACCTTGGATAGTTTTATAAATTTGAATTTTCCTCAATCTACTTTCGCGCCTTTTATTTACTTGTTTTAATTTTAAAGTCACCATTCCAATCAAACAAACATTCCAATGGATACTAGTAATCATTTGGCCCCATAAAATTAATAACAAAAAGTTTTAAGTCCTCGGGGGATCGATACTTTTTATACTACTTGAACGATACGTGCGTTTGCGTTATACGCGTGTGAAACCGCCGGTCAAGTTTTTGGCGCCGTTGCCGGGGACTTAGTTATCTTTTACTATTAGTTTTGAGGTTAGATACCTTTACTTGTATCTAAATTTCTTTTTACTTATTATTTATATTTTCTTGTGTTTCAGGTTCTCAGACACTACATGAGACGAACCAGAAGCTTTGAACTCCGACCGCTTGACCTAAAAATTGAAAGAACTATCAGACAATTGAGAAGGGAAAGGCGAGAAGGCCAAGAAGCAATTGTTAACATGGAACCTGAACCTTTAGAAGTTGCACCACCAATTCCCGTTCGAGATAGAACCATTCCGGTGGTTGATGGCTTCATTTCCTGTATTGTACTTCCTCCCTTACCAGCAAATGCATGTGACATCAAAACATGCATTTATATGATTCAGCAGTCAGTTCAATTTGGGGGGATGCAACTGAGGACCCTAATGCGCACATCAGCAACTTCCTGGAAGTTTGCGGCACTTTCAATTACAACCGAGGAGCTAAAGAAGCAATGAGACTGTGGATTTTTCCATATTCCTTGAAAGACAAAGCGAAGGCTTGGCTACATTCACTACCAGCAGGTTCCATTACAACTTGGAACACTCTAGCCACTAAATTCCTTGCAAAGTATTTTCCACCAGCCAGAACAGCAAAACTGAGGAATGACATCACATCCTTTGTACAACATGACCCGGAAACTCTCTACGAAGCTTGGGAAATGTACAAAGATTTGCTCCAGAAATGTCCTCACCATGAGATTCCAAAATGGCTTCAAGTCCAAACATTATATAATGGACTTTCTGGACTGATGAGAACCACAATTGATGCTGCTGCTGGAGGATCTTTGATGGCAAAAGGAGAAGATCAAGCATGTGACTTAATTGAAGAAATGACTAACAACAATTCCTTGTGGCCAACAGAAAGGAGCATGATTCAACGAATTGCAAGATTTTATGAAGTTGGAGCCAACTCAACAGTGAATACCAAGTTGGATCAGATGTGCAAATGCCTGGAAACACTCAGCGCGCAAGTTGTAAACATTGCCGGATCCACGAGTTCACCTTATGAAGGAGGACTAGAGCCAAATCAACAAGAAGAGACGGTGAATTATGTCAATAATTTCAACAGACAGGGGAACAATCCATATTCCAATACCTACAACCCAGTGGCCTGGATTCCAGCAACAGAACAAAGGCCAGAAGCATGAAAAAGAACCAGAAATGAAAGAATGGAATGCAGAGATGTTCA
Source organism: Zanthoxylum bungeanum (assembly GCA_019454045.1). Taxonomy (NCBI): domain Eukaryota; kingdom Viridiplantae; phylum Streptophyta; class Magnoliopsida; order Sapindales; family Rutaceae; genus Zanthoxylum; species Zanthoxylum bungeanum. The sequence goes on along the minus strand of SKCR01035456.1, from coordinate 25,090 downwards.
AAAAGCAACAAGTAGCATACGATGTTATATTTCAAAGCCAATCTGCTTCTATTAAAGCACTAGAGAATCAAATTGGACAACTGGCCAATGCTCAGAGTTACAGACCGCCAGGAAATCTTCCCAGCAACACATAACCAAATCCAAGGAACCGAGGGAAGGAGCAATGTCAAGCCATTACTTTGAGAAGTGGTACTGAGATCAACAAAGATGTTGGAATCAAGGCATCCATTGAAGAAGTTCCAAAAGATGCAGTTCCACAGATGGAGGAAAAAGAAGCAAAGGAAAAAGATCAAATCACTCCACCTCCACCTTTTCCTCAACGTCTTCAGAAAAAAAAACTGGATAAGCAGTTTGCTCGATTCTTGGAGGTGTTCAAAAAGCTGCATATCAACATTCCATTCACATAAGCCTTGGAAGAAATGCCCAGCTATGTCAAATTCATGAAATACATTCTTTCACGAAAACAGAGATTTGGAGATTACAAGACAGTAGCATTAACAGAAGAATGCAGCGCCATCATTCAGAGGAAACTTCCCCCAAAGTTGAAAGATCTTGGCAGTTTCACTGTCCCATGCACCATTGGAGAACATTACATCGGTAAGGCTTTATGTGATTTAGGTGCAAGTGTTAATTTGATGCCTTTTTCTATTTACAGAAACTGCAAATTGAAGAAGCAATGCCTACCTCAGTCTCTCTGTAACTTGCTGATCGAACGCTCGCATTTTCGAGAGGTGTAGTTGAAAATGTGCTGGTTAAAGTTGAAAAACTTATTCTCCCAGCAGATTTCATTATCCTTGACATGGAAGAAGACAAAGATGTACCTATCATCATTGGAAGACCATTCTTGGCTACAGGTCGAACTGTTATTGATGTACAAAAAGGAGAACTAACCATGAAAGTTCAGGACCAAGAAGTTACCTTTAATGTTTTCAAAGCCAGGAAATTCCCAATTGATGAAAAAGAATAGGAATGTTTCAGAGTTGATATTGTTGATAGTATCATTCAGGATACTGAGCCACCTCCCACAGACAAACTTGAAGCTTGCATCACCAACATGACTGACAGCGAGCTAGATGCTGAAATCCTGGAATGTATCAACTATCTTGACAAACCATTTCGTTTCAAATCGACACCACCAATTGAAAGTCTGGAACTCCCGAAGAAGGAGAAAATCAAGCCCTAAATTGAAGAACCACCACAGTTGGAGCTGAAGCTACTACCGAGCCATCTCAGGTATGCATTCCTTGGAAACTCTTCTGAATTACCTATGATTATTTCTTCTTCGCTAACATTGGAGCATGAAGAAAATTTGCTGAGAGTGTTACGAGAACACAAGAAAGCCATTGGCTGGACTATAGCAGACATTTGAGGCATTAGACCATTTTACATGCACAAGATTCTGATGAATGATGAGTACAAACCCACAGTGGAGCATCAATGGAGACTTAATCCAATCATGACATGAGTCCAACCACACTAGAGACATTACAGGATGCAACTAACAACTTGGAGGAACCCATGCAGTTGCCAACAGGTCCAATCACACGCCAAAGAGCAAAGAAGATCAGAGAGGCCTTTGCGGGACTAGCTCAGAGCTATGTGACCAGTTGCATCAACCAAGTCAAGTGCACACCAAAGACACATATGGGCATAACCAGAGAGGTCCCCAAGCTATTTCATTTGACCCAGATCAGCTCAGACTGAAGCATAGCAGAGCAGCTTCAGCACCAGCACCCTTTTGACCCGATTTCACCCATTTTGGGACTATGTTGAATTCGGCCAAATGGGGGCATTTTTTTCATTTGTGCTCGACATGTTGACTTTATTTATGATGTAATTAAGCTAGTTGACCAGGTCATTAGGGTTAATTATGCTTAGAACCTTGCTTATTGAGTAAGCACGTCAATTTACTATTTGATGTAAGCACCTCAAATTAGCTTAAGTTAGATTAGTTTCTAATCATTGTTTTAAGCTACTTTAGGTGGGAAAAGACTTTTGGGGACGTTCTTGAGTGAAAGCTTTGGGTAGTTTTTAGGTCTTTTGGTAATTTCACTTTATGGACATTTTGTCCATTCACACCTTTAGGGTTTCTCTTTGTAACCTATTTAAACTTTGTTTTCTTCTTCTTTGGAATAACATTCACGACATTTTCATCAAACTTTCAAGCTATTAAGCTTTGGCTATGGCTAAATTTCTTGTGAGGGAGGGATTCCCCTTTTCAAGTTCAAATTGACTTATCTAAGCTTGGCAACTTAGTGGCGTCTCCATTGCTAGCAAAATACAATCTGATTTCATGCTTGTGGTTATCATGGACGTGAGTTTCATGGTGGTTAGGGCTGATCTTGGTTGGGTTTTTTTCCTACAAAATCAGTATTCAAAGTTCTTGGGGTTTTGAGAAAGATGCTTGGGGTTTGCTTGGTTTCCAACCCAAGTGAGTTCTTGTCAAATCATGAAGGAGGTCGTAAAGAAAGAAATCATCAAATGGTTGGATGCTGGCATCATTTACCCCATCTCAGACAACACTTGGGTTAGTCCTATGTAGTGTGTACCGAAGAAATGAGGAATAATTGTAGTCACAAATGAAAAGAACGAGCTGATTCCAACAAGAACCGTGACTGGATGGAGAGTTTGTATGGACTACCGAAAGCTGAACAAAGCAACAAGGAAGGATCATTTTCCGCTGCCATTCATTGATCAGATGCTGGACAGACTGGCGGGACATGAGTTCTATTATTTTCTGGACGGATACTCGGGGTACAATCAAATTTCCATCGCCCCAGAAGATCATGAGAAGACCACTTTTACATGTCCATATGGTACTTTTGCATTCCACAGGATGCCATTTGGACTATGTAATGCTCCTGCCACATTCCAACATTACATGATGGCCATTTTCTCATATATACTGGAACAGAGTATGGAGGTTTTCATGGATGACTTCTATGTGTTTAGAGACTCTTTTGACCACTGCTTGCAAAATCTGGAACAAGTGTTACAAAGGTGTGAAGATACCAACCCGGTACTCAACTAGGAGAAATGCCACTTCATGGTGCAGGAAGGCATCGTCTTGGGACATCGGATCTCACAAAAGGGAATCGAGGTAGACAAAGCAAAGATTAAAACAATTGAAAAACTACCTCCACCGACATCTGTCAAAGGAATTCAGAGTTTTCTCGGACATGCAGGTTTTTACAGGAGATTTATCAAAGACTTCTCAAAGATTGCTAAACCTCTGTGTAATCTTTTGGAGAAGGATGTGCCTTTCAACTTCACCAAAGAATGCCAGGAAGCTTTTGAGATCCTAAAACAGAAGCTAGTTTCTGCTCCTATCATTGTAGTACCAAACTGGACCCTTCCATTTGAGGTGATGTGTGGTGCTAGTGATTTTGATGTTGGTGCAATTTTGGGACAACGCAAAGCAAAAGTTTTTCACACTATTTATTACTCCAGCAGAACTCTGAATGAAGCTCAACTCAAATACACAACCACTGAAAAAGAGTTGCTCGCAGTTGTGTTCGCAGTAGTGTTTTTGATGATTCTCTGTGGCTTGTTTTGGGAGACTTCAAAGCTATTCGCTCTCCGATTGAGCATTATGGTGGATCTGTGGCTTGGCCAGCTTGGAAAGACGATTTGGGCTGCTGTTTGGGTCAGGCTGGTTTGGATAATCTTCAGTTCTCTAGTTGTCAGTTTACTTGGTTTAATAAGCAGATTCAGTCTCATATTTGGCGTAAGTTGGACCATGTTCTCGTTAATTCTTCTTGGGAGTGTCTCTTCTCGGGTTCTTCTGCCTGCTTTATTCCCCCTCGGATTTCAAATCATTCTCCTATGGTGGTTAAACTTGCAGAGCTCCCTAAGAGGAAAATTCCCTTCAAATTCTTTGATTTTTGGGTTGATCATCCCGATTTTCTATATGTTGTGGCTAGGGCTTGGGATATTGATGTTCATGGTACTCCGATGTTTCGTTTATGTTATAAGCTGAAGAGTGTTAAGTTGGCCTTGAAGAAGTTTAATGTTGAGCATTTCTCTAAGATTTCGTGTAGGGTTTTGGAGGTTAGGAGGGAGTTGGATAGAGTGCAGTGTGCTTTACAGGAGTGCCCCAGTGACTCTACTCTGTTAGCTGAAGAAGCTAATCTTTCGTTAAGGTATGGTGACATGAGTCGGGCTGAGGAAGGCTTCAATAGACAAAAATCTCGTGTTCAGTGGCTAATCCTTGGGGATCAGAATACTAAATTCTTCTTTACTGCTATGAAGAGTTTTCACGGCCGTAGCAAGATTACTTCTATCACTAAGGAGGATGGGACCCGTGTGGAGGATGATGCTTTGGTTAGAGATGAGATTGTTTCTTTTTTTGAGACCCTTTTGGGTCCCCAGAACTGTCAGCAGGAGGAGGTCAATAGTGTCTTGCAGCACTGTCATTCATCACCATATGACAGACACTTCAGCGGAAACAAAACTGCAGCCAAAGTCCTATAATCAGGTTTTTTCTGGCCCACTGACATGATCCAGACGGACAAAAAATTAAAAGACCCATTACAAGTACCAGAAGGGCCAATTACGAGGCAGATGACTAAAAGACTCAGAGAAGCAATGGCGGGATTAGTTCAGAGTTTTATGGCCGATTGCAACAAACAAATAGAGACGCATGTGGGCTTCAATAGAGAGGGCCCAAAGCCACTTCACTTGGCCCAAATCAGTTTTGAATGAAGCTTCACAGGCCTTTGAAAACTTGAAGACTTTGGTATTTTTGTAATTTAGCCTTTAGGGGCATTGTTGTCTTTATGCCTTTAGGGTTTCTCTTTGTAACACTATTTAAGCTTTCTTTCTTTTTCATTTTGAAAACAATCAAAGAATTTGAGAGAATATTACAGCTTTATGCTTTTTTTTGCTATGGCCAAATTCTTATAAGGGAGGGATTCCCCTTTTCATGTTAAAATCGACTTATCTAAGTTTGGCAAACTTAGTGGCATCTCCATTGCTAGCAAAACACTACAAGGAATCATCTTCAATGTTCTCAAGGGCAAGTTCTTTGTGGGTCTTCTTTGAGGCCTTGGAAGGATTTTGTTCCTACAAAATCAAATTCGCGGTTCTTGGGGTTCTGTCTGTTGCTTGGGGTTTGCTTGGATTTCGAATCCAAGTGGGTTTCTTGTCATTTGGTATCTAGAGCTCAGGGTTCCAAAGTCTGATTTTCCTATCTTTACTTTTTGTTTGATTTTGTTTTTATTTTCGTTCTTTGTTATTTTTGTTTCAGTTCTTGTTGGATCTTGTTTCTATTTCTATTTTCGTTTTGTTTATTTCTGAATCTGGGTTTTGTTCTGTTCTTCATATCAGTTCGTCATATTTGTTTATTTCTGGATCTGGATTTTTGTTGTCTTCATCATATAGTTCGTCATATACTTTTTGTTCTTTAGCATATGTTGAAGAAATAAGCATTTTCTTTGGCGGCTGTGTTCAAGAGAGGGAGAATGACATGATCCAAGGGACAATATTTGACATGAATGCAGTCACCCAAGGAACATTAGAGCCTTTGCAATTTCCAACAGACCCAATCACATGCCAAAGAGCTAAGAAGATCACAGACGCAATAGCGGAGCCAGTGTTTGCATATAATAGATGCATTCATTCTTCTAGTTTTTACTTGCCTTATGAGATTGATTATGATTCTAATTCTTTAATTCCTATGGATTTATTATCTTTGATTGTTATTAAGCTTGGGAGTATACATGATAAGGTAAAGGTAGAGTTGGTGAGAATAATAGGTTTCCAACGCATTGTGTTTGACCCTGGCAATTGGGTGTGGCTTTATATGCAAGAGGAAAAGATACAAGCATAACGAAGATCTAAGCTACAACCGAGAGGGGATGGTCCATTTCAAGTCTTGGAACGGATTAATGACAATGCATACAAGCTGGATTTACAAGGTAAGTATAATGTGTCTGCTATATTTAATGTTTCTGACTTAACTTCTTTTGATGCAGGTACAGATTCGAGGTCGAATCCTTTTTAAGAGGGAGGGGATGACATGATCCAGACCGACAACAAAGCAAAAGACCCATTACAAGTACCAGAAGGGCCAATTACGAGGCAGATGACTAAAAGACACAGAGAAGCAATGGCGGGATTAGTTAAGAGTTTTATGGCTGATTGCAACAAACAAATAGAGACACATGTGGGCTTCAATAGAGAGGGCTCAAAGCCACTTCACTTGGCCCAAATCAGTTTTGAATGAAGCTTCACAGGCCTTTGAAGACTTGAAGACTTTGGTATTTTTGTAATTTAGCCTTTAGGGGCATTGTTGTCTTTATGCCTTTAGGGTTTTTCTTTGTAACACTATTTAAGCTTTCTTTCTTTTTCATTTTGAAAACAATCAAAGAATTTGAGAGAATATTACAGCTTTATGCTTTTTTTGGCTATGGCCAAATTCTTGTAAGGGAGGGATTCCCCTTTTCAAGTTAAAATCGACTTATCTAAGTTTGGCAAACTTAGTGGCGTCTCCATTTCTAGCAAAACACTAAAAGAGATCATCTTAAAGGTTCTCAAGGGCAAGTTCTTTGTGGGTCGCTCTTGTTTAGTTTTCTTTTGGTTAATATACTTACCTTATCCAAAAAAAAAGTTCTTTGTAGGTATTCTTTGTGGCCTTGGAAGGGTTTTTTTCCTACAAAATTAAATTCGCGGTTCTTGGGGTTCTGTCCGTTGCTTGAGGTTTGCTTGGATTTCGAATCTAAGTGGGTTTCTTGTCACCCACTCTTTTTAAAGATGCTTACTTGTTTTCTCTTCAATGTGATAGGTGCTAGAGAACGGGAATATTTCGAGGTGAAATGAAGGACCTCTGCAAAACATTCTGGAAGTGGAGATATTTGATGTATGGGGTATTGATTTTATGGGACCCTTTATTCCATCATTCGGAAACCTGTACATACTGGTTGTTGTAGACTACGTCTCCAAATGGGTTGAAGCAATTGCACTGCCATTAAACGATTCAAAAGTGGTGATCAAATTCCTTAAAAAAATATTTTCACTCGCTTCGGAACACCTCGGGCTATTATCAGTGATGGTGGCACACATTTCTGCAACAAATATTTCGATGTACTCATATCCAAATACGGAGTTACTCATAAAGTTGCCACTGCTTACCACCCACAGTCAAACAGACAGGTTGAAGTTTCAAACAGCTAATCAAAAGAATCTTGGAGAGAATCGTTGGATCAACAAGGAGGGACTGGTCTACAAAATTGGATGACGCATTATGGGCCTATCGGACAGCTTACAAGACACCTATTGGTATGTCCCCATATCGAATGGTGTTTGGGAAAGCATGCCATCTGCCAGTTGAGCTTGAACACAAGGCGTAATGGGCACTGAAGAACTTGAATCTTGATCCATAAGCTGCAGGAGAGAAACGACTTCACCAACTCAACGAATTGGAGGAGTTTCGTCTATAGGCTTATGAGAATGCCAGATTATACAAAGAAAAGGCCAAGAAACGGCATGATCGAAAAATAATTCGCAAACAACTGGAACCAAGGCAGCAAAGTTGTTATACAATTCAAGGTTAAAACTTTTCCCTGGAAAGTTGAAATCAAGGTGGTCAGGTCCATTTGTGATCACTCAGGTTTTACCATATGGAGCTGTTGAGTTACTTGATCCCAACACCAACGAAACATTCAAGGTTAACAGTCAGCGTGTCAAGCATGGGGAGAATCATTTGAGCGACAAAAAGAAAGTGTCACACTTTCAGATCCAGCCTAACATTCGAGCAGTCATGTCTAGCTGACGACTTTAAACTTAGCGCTAGCAGGGAGGCAACCCATGAAATTTGTGTATATATTGTGATCTAGAGTGTTTTATTTTTGTGTGTTTTATTTTTACAGGTAAAGTCATTTCACGATGGAAGAAGCTCTCGCAAATCTTCACAAGTAATTTCCTTCTCTCCATCAAAATTCTCTGATGAAAGTCTACAAAGCTCGTTTGGAACGGATGAGACTACTGATGATCAAAGGTATTCCTACTGACATTCGTTGGATTATTGAAGCACGAGTCCGATTGGCAGGTGAGTCCTCTGACTCTTTTATTTCACATCTGTCTGGTTTAGGAAGAAGCACCTATGCTAAAAAGAGAAGAGCTAAAAGAATGGGTGTATGATATAAATGTGCTCGTATGTTTTGTGATACTCGTTGTCGTTCTTTAGGAATGGTGTCTAATAACCGTGAAGATAAGATTAATTTCATTAGGGATGGCTTGAGTAAGGAGTCTTTGGATGACATATCTAAAACTCTTGAGACGCATCCCAGTGGATATGTGTATCACAAAATTCGCATGTTATATACACAATTCCAAAGAGAAAGACAACAGTTAAGTCTCGGGAATCTGACTCAAAAAGACCATGTTTGCCAATTTTTAAGAAAATTGGATGGGAAGCTTATCCCTGACGCATAGACGTCAATCAAGCCGTAAATTATTGTAAATATTATATCTCTTTGTCTTTTCCTAATAATTGTGATTTGTTTTGTTGTTTTCTTTTATTTTCTCCGACAGGATCCAGACCTTTTGACCTTTCACGATTTACTGTTTTGCTACTAATCTTTCTTTGGAAGATACTAGTGCTATTATTACTCACCCTTTTTCAGGTGTTATAAATTCAACTCATCTTTGCACTTTTGAAGGCATCCAGATTTGAGAAAAGAAACATACATAAAATGGAAGCTACTTCAAGAAGACGAGTTGTAAATATTTATGTCTTTTGTGGTACTAGTGTTGGTACTAAGCCACAATACGTAGAAGCAGCACAGGAATTGGGTCGAGTCATAGCTGAAAAGAATATGCACCTAGTATACGGCGGTGGCAATCTTGGATTAATGGGGATCGTTTCAAAGGCCGTACAGGATGGAGGCAGTCAAGTTATGGGAATCATCCCAAAACCCTTGGCAGAGGCGGATCTTATAGGATCATCAAACGGAGAAGAACAAATCGTGCCAGGTATGTCTGAACGACTGGTGGAAATGATTAACCGTGCTGATGCTTTTATTGCTTTGTCAGGTGGTTTGGGTATGTTGGAGGAAATTTTTACAGTGATATCTTGGGCAAACTTGAACATACACCAGAAACCAATTGGACTATTCAACGCAAATGGATTTTATGATTTTCTTTGTGTATTTCTTGATGATGCCCGGAGAAATGGGTTCGTGTCAAAACCTTTAAAAGAACTCATCTTCACTGCCAGAACTGCCCAGGATTTAATTGACCAAATCTTAGCCTATGAACCACAAATTGACCCTATCCTTTCTAAGATAAAATGTCCGATGATGATCGTGGTAAGAAGCGTCAGATAAATCTGGATATTGACCTTTAATTTTCTTGTTAGATGTAGAATTTCAGCTAACCAGGTACTATCTTCTAAACTCATCTTCTACTTTTTAAGACATTGGAGACAATGTCTCATTTAGGTTTGGGGGTGGGGAATAGTTGTAGTATTTTATTATTTTTTTTAGTCCAAAATTCAAAAAAAAAATTGAAAACTTTTACAAAAATCAAAAAAATATTTTGTGTTTTTGTGTTTTTAATTTGATTAATCAGGTGAAATTGGTGTGAGATAGCTGTGTAAGGAGTTTCCGCTTCTGAGACGTATCTCAACCTATTTCGAAACAAGTTAATTTTTGTTTATTTCCTTGAAAATTATTTAATTTGTGAATTCTCCTTAAAACTGATTAAAATGGATCTTCATATGTTCAGTTGACAGATATTGACATGAGTCCAACCACACCAGAGACATTACAAGATGCAGCTAACAACTTGGAAGAACCCATGCAGTTGCCAACAGGGCCAATCACACGCCAAAGAGCAAAGAAGATCAGAGAGGCCTTTACGGGACCAGCTCAGAGCTATGTGACCAGTTGCAACAACCAAGTCAAGTGCACACCAGATACACATATGGGCATAACCAGAGAGGTCCCCAAGCTATTTCATTTGACCCAGATCAGCTCAGACTGAAGCATAGCAGAGCAGCTTCAGCACCAGCACCCTTTTGACCCGATTTCACCCTTTTGGGACTATGTTGAATTCGGCCAAATGGGGGCATTTTTGTCATTTGTGCTCGTCATTTTGACTTTATTTATGATGTAATTAGCATGGTTGACTATGCCATTAGGCTTAATTATGCTTAGATTTGTACTTAGCCGGAAGCACGTCAATTACTATAGCATGTAAGCACCTTAATTAGCTTAAGTGAGATTAGCTTCTAATCTTTGTTTTAAGTTTATTTAGGTGCAAAAGGACCTTAATGGTCGTGGTTGAGGTGCTTGACTTAGGGCTTTTGGTAATTTTAGCTCTAGGGTCATTTTACTCTTTTTTGGATAAGGTAAGTATTATAACCAAAAGAAAACTATACAAGAGCAAAGGGGCATCCCCCAGGATCTAGAGAGGACATTTTTTTTGGATAAGGTAAGTATTATAACCAAAAGAAAACTATACAAGAGCAAAGGGGCATCCCCCAGGATCTAGAGAGGACATGCCCTCCTAGAAGAAAGCCAAACGGCTACAAGAGATCAACTAAAGATGTCATCGGGCAAGTGCCACGAAAGGTGAAGCCATTTATTGTCATAAGATGGAGTCACCTTACGTAAAGAACTAACACGATTCCGAACATCAAAAACAATATCATATAGAAGAACAGAAACTGGCCTAAGAGGCATATCATGAGTGCGAGCATTCCTCTCCCTCCATATATGGTAAACTGACGCTGCAAAGGACAGACGAACCAGAAGATGATATAAAGAGGCACCGGAGAACTGACAAAGCCACTCAACAGTTTGGCGCCAATCTCGACAGCTCTAATCTAATCCACACATGGCTAGCACAGACGACCAAACCCTCGATGAAAAGAGGCACTGAAATAAAAGATGATCGATGTCCTCACTCGAACAACCACAAAGGATACACCGCGAGCATGAGGATATACCAAATTTCATCAGACTGTCCTGAGTACAAAGGCCTCCCTGAATAGACATCCAAAGAAGAAAAGAATGGCGGGGAATAGATTTTCGGAACCAGACAACTCGGGACCAAGGCATCTCGGGTCTCCTTGACCTCAAAGCATTCCAGGCACTATCCACAGAAAATCTCCCATGTCTATCATCCTCCCAAACCAGCACATCCTCCCTCAAACTAGAAGGAGACAGAAGGTGAGTCTGAGCCAAATCAACAAGAGCAGCAGATCTAGAAGGGGGCCAATGCCAAGCAGAATCAGAGATAATGGAAGCAACTGTCGCCATCCTATCCAAGCCAGAATCATAAATCACTCTCTCGCCCAATGAGTCCTCAATCGGGCCTACAGGATGCCAATTATCAAACCACAATAATGTCGACTCACCATTCCCAATACTCACTCTCATCCGCCGACGGGACCAAGAACGAAGCTCCAAAATCTTACGCCAACTCCAAGAGCAATCAGAAGGACGAGGGATCTCCAAAAACTTCTCCCCCTCAGTAAATAAAAGTAAACCCAAGTAGACCAAGAAGAAACCTGACCAGAACAGAGAAACCAAATATGCTTGACAATAGCCGCTCTATTCCAAGCTTCCAGACTCTTTATACCCAGTCCCCCCTCCTTAAGAGGTAAACAAATTTTGCTCCAAGCTACTCTAGCCCCAGTAGGGATAAGCGCACTACCCTTCCAAAGGAAAGAACGAAGGATAGTCTCCACCTTCCTAATCACTGACTTAGGAAGAATAAATAAAGAAGACCAATAAACTTGAATGGAGAACAAAACAGACTTTATAAGCTGGAGCCGACCTGCATAAGAGAGAAACTTACAACTCCAGCTTTTAGCACGCATAACAATACGATCCACAAGAGAAGCACAGTCAGAGGCCCTAAGTTTAGTAGAGATCAAAGGAACCCCCAAATACCTCACAGGAAGAGTCCCCACCTGGAATCTTAACACATCACGCAGTTGGTCTTGCATAGAAAGAGAGATGCCAGAAGAGAAGAGATGACTCTTAGCTGGATTCGGAATTAAACCTGATAAACCACTGAACTGCCCAATACAATCCTTGATCAAAGAAACAGAGGATGCATCTGCTTTACAAAAAATCATAAGGTCATCTGCAAAACAGAGATGAGTAAGACGGTCCTTTGAACACCGCCAGTGGAACTGGAAACCCGGATCAGTAGCCATATTACGAAGAAGGCCTGATAAAACTTCCATAGCCAAAACAAAAAGATAAGGAGACATAGGATCACCTTGTCGCAACCCACGACCCCCAGAGAAAAATCCATGCAGCTCACCATTAATAGAAACAGAGAATCTCGTAGTAGTCATACACTCCTGAATCCAACCCACCATCCTCTCAGGAATACCAACAGTCCTCAGAACCTCAACCAAAAAATCCCAACGAACAGTGTCATAAGCTTTCATCAAGTCAATCTTAAGAGCACACCTCGGGGAACCGCCATTCCGGTGATAATCCGAACCAATTCCTGACACATAAGAGAATATTGTCGCTAATACGCCTTCCCTCGACAAAAGCAGATTGATTCTGACTGATCACTGAAGGGAGAATGACCTTAATTCTGTTCGCAATCAGCTTAGCAATGCACTTGTAAATGGTGTTACAGCAAGAAATGGGCCTATAATCCTTAACATTCTTTAGCTTACAACATAACCGGAACATTGGAGTACCATGAACATCAATATCCCAAGCCCTAGCCACAACAGAAAGAAAAACAGGATGATCCACCCAAAACTGAAAGAATTTAAAGGGAATTTTCCTTTTAGGGAGCTCTGCAAGCTTAACAACTATAGGAGAGTGATCAGAAATCCGGGAAGGAAGAAAGCGGGCAGAAGAACCCGGGAAAATACACTCCCAAGAAGGATTTACCAGAACACGGTCCAACTTGCGCCAAATAGGAGACTGAATCTGCTTATTAAACCAAGTAAACTTACACCCAGAATACTGCAGATCATCCAAGCCAGCTTGACCCAAACAGCAACCCAAGTCATCTTTCCAAGCTGGCCAAGCCACAGATCCACCACTATGCTCAAACGGAGAACAGATAGCATTGAAATCACCTAAAACAAGCCATGGGGAATCATCAACCATACTACCACAATTAAGCAGGTCAGCCCAAAGTTCTCGCCGCTTCTCGTAATCACACTCACCATAAACCACTGAAACTACACAATTCCAAACCCCAGAAATAGGAGTCACACGGCAGTGAATAGCTTGAGCTGAAGACTGAATAATGCTAACAACAACATCACTAGGATTCCAACAAACCCAGATACGACCAAACGGACTAATATCAGAATGGCAAAAAAACTTCCAAGAAGGATTAATCGCACGAGAGACATTCATAAGATTAACCTCCTTAACCTTGGTTTCAACTAAACCACACAACGAGAGCTTCTCCTCACTAAAAAACCTCCTGACTTCAGCATGTTTTAATGGGTCATTGAGACCTCTAATATTCCAACAACCAAAAATCATTAAAACAGATGAAAAAAGGCCAAACCCACAAATCAACGTCGACGACCCCCCAGAAGACTTCCACTTCTTACTCCTTTTCCCACCTGAACCCTTTTTGGATTTGTTACCATAAGTCAATTTCTTAGATTCCAGGGAGTCAACAGCCTTAATAGCCAAACTGTTAACCAACGGAGTAGGCGAATCATAAACTGCAGACGGCGAGCACTCATTTACCTCAGTATAAGGAAGATCCTCACCAAGTTGTGAAGAGTCAATGGAGTTTTCCCCTTTCAAATTACCATCTATCACCATAGAAGCAGTCTCAGAAGAAATCACAGGCAGAGAATGAGTAACCAAAGTCGGATTCAACCCATTAGAAGAACCCTCTCCCAAAACAAGAGTTCTCTCAGCAATCAGAGGCACCACATCACTCGAACTAACATGATGGTTCAAAGAAGTACCCTTACCTTTCTTATTTTTAGTGACCGGGATCCAAGCCCCCTCCTGAGCCTTAGCAGAATCAAAAGGAGCATCCTTATTCGTAGACGGAGGATGTGGCTTAGGAATAGCAGGCTGAGGAAGACTTTTAATCTCCTTACTAGGTGCCTTTTTGGGGCACGAATTCACCGAGTGCCCAAAAACTTCACAAGTAGAACATTTCACAGGAACCCATTCAAACTCAACCCTAATAGGAACCCTAGTGCCATTAGGGTATTGGAACACAATCTCCTCGATAAGGGGACTCCGAGCATCAATCTCAACACAAACACGAGCAAAGCTGAGACGTTTCCTGGACTGGGTAATATGGTCAACATTGAGAGGTTTCCCAACTGCACTTGCCACACAGCTAATCCCTTTCGCCGTCCATAAAGAAAAAGGAAGGTCAAAAAGTTTGAGCCAGACCGGGACCTTGAACAAATCCTCCTTAGTCAAAGATAAATTAGAATGCCAAAGTTTTAAAACCAACGGCCTATTAGCCATATGCCAAGGGGCTCCATCCAACACCACACCAGCCTCTTGAAGGCTATTGAATCTAAACAAAAAGAAACCATTGCAACACCAAACTCAGGCAAATAAGAGCCTGAACAACCAGCAGGAACACCAAAATCACCTTGACCCGGAACACCTGCAACGGCGGAGACAGAATCAGATGGGGAGATAACACCCGACCCACTATCACCAATAACCAAGCTAGAAGCTGAAGCGACTCCTTCTGAGAGAGTCAATGCCGCCGGCGCTGAGGAAGGAACCGAGAGGGCCACGAGATCCGACGATGGCTTCGAGCAAATCGAACCCAGCACAACCTGCGAAGCATTTGAGACCAACGAGGTAGCCCTAACAGCTCTACGGCCAGTGCCAGGGAGGCGCGGCCCCACGACAGGGAGACCAGAAGGAGGCATAATGAAAAAAAAACGGTGAGGGGGAAAATAAGGAGAGCAAAAGAGGCGAAATTAGAAAGGAAAGGAGAAAAAAAAAGGGGGAAACCGGAGTAAAAAGACCAAAACTGATCTAAGAAAAATAAAGGGGAAGAAAATAGATCTGACAAAACAAAAGGGTAACAAGAGGAGAAAGGCACGGGGAAAATAATTTTAGTAAAAGCCCAGATCTGAGAGGAGAGAATCAATTTGGTAGAAGACCAAAGGGATCCAGGTACACGAAGGAGAAGAAGCAAATCGCCCAGTTGAGAGCATATTCACTGTTCATTTTAGAAAATTATCACAAGACGGTCGTACCATGTGTTTAGAGAGGACATGCCCTCCTAGAAGAAAGCCAAACGGCTACAAGAGATCAACTAAAGATGTCATCGGGCAAGTGCCACGAAAGGTGAAGCCATTTATTGTCATAAGATGGATTCACCTTACGTAAAGAACTAACACGATTCCGAACATCAAAAACAATATCATATAGAAGAACAGAAACTGGCCTAAGAGGCATATCATGAGTGCGAGCATTCCTCTCCCTCCATATATGGTAAACTGACGCTGCAAAGGACAGACGAACCAGAAGATGATATAAAGAGGCACCGGAGAACTGACAAAGCCACTCAACAGTTTGGCGCCAATCTCGACAGCTCCAATCTAATCCACACATGGCTAGCACAGACGACCAAACCCTCGATGAAAAGAGGCACTGAAAGAAAAGATGATCGATGTCCTCACTCGAACAACCACAAAGGATACACCGCGAGCATGATGATATACCAAATTTCATCAGACTGTCCTGAGTACAAAGGCGTCCCTGAATAGACATCCAAAGAAGAAAAGAATGGCGGGGAATAGATTTCCGGAACCAGACAACTCGGGACCAAGGCATCTCGGGTCTCCTTGACCTCAAAGCATTCCAGGCACTATCCACAGAAAATCTCCCATGTCTATCATCCTCCCAAACCAGCACATCCTCCCTCAAACTAGAAGGAGACGGAAGGTGAGTCTGAACCAAATCAACAAGAGCAGCAGATCTAGAAGGGGGCCAATGCCAACAGAATCAGAGATAATGGAAGCAACTGTCGCCATCCTATCCAAGCCAGAATCATAAATCACTCTCTCGCCCAACGAGTCCTCAATCGGGCCTACAGGATGCCAATTATCAAACCACAATAAAGTCGACTCACCATTCCCAATACTCACTCTCATCCGCCGACGGGACCAAGAACGAAGCTCCAAAATCTTACGCCAACTCCAAGAGCAATCAGAAGGACGTGGGATCTCCCAAAAACTTCTCCCCCTCAGTAAATAAGAGTAAACCCAAGTAGACCAAGAAGAAACCTGGCCAGAACAGAGAAACCAAATATGCTTGACAATAGCCGCTCTATTCCAAGCTTCCAGACTCTTTATACCCAGCCCCCCCTCCTTAAGAGGTAAACAAATTTTGCTCCAGGCTACTCTAGCCCCAGTAGGGATAAGCGCACTACCCTTCCAAAGGAAAGAACGTAGGATAGTCTCCACCTTCCTAATCACTGACTTCGGAAGAATAAATAAAGAAGACCAATAAACTTGAATGGAGAACAAAACAGACTTTATAAGCTGGAGCCGACCTGCATAAGAGAGAAACTTACAACTCCAACTTTTAGCACGCATAACAATACGATCCACAAGAGAAGCACAGTCAGAGGCCCTAAGTTTAGTAGAGATCAAAGGAACCCCCAAATACCTCACAGGAAGAGTCCCCACCTGGAATCTTAACACATCACGCAGTTGGTCTTGCATAGAAAGAGAGATGCCAGAAGAGAAGAGATGACTCTTAGCTGGATTCGGAATTAAACCTGATAAACCACTGAACTGCCCAATACAATCCTTGATCAAAGAAACAGAGGATGCATCTGCTTTACAAAAAATCATAAGGTCATCTGCAAAATAGAGATGAGTAAGACGGTCATTTTTACACTTTTGTAACCCTTATTATATGACTCTTCTTTGTATTTTTGGGAAACCAACGTAATATACAGAATTTTGAAAGAAAAAAAGCTTGAGCTTTCCATGGATATGGCCAAAACCTTGTTGAGGGAGGGATTCCCATTTTCAAGTTCAAATTGACTTATCTAAGCTTGGCAACTTAGTGGCGTCTCCTATGGTTAACAATTTGGCTATTAAGGCTATTGACTCGCTGGATTCTAAGAAATTGGCTTATGGTAACAAACCTAGAAAGAGTTCTGGTGGTAAAAGGAAGTCCCCTAAAGGGGGTCGTCGACGCTGATTTGTGGGTTTGGCTTTTTTGTATTTGTTTTAATGATTTTTGGTTGTTGGAATATTAGGGGTCTCAATGACCCTTTAAAACATGCTGAAGTTAGGAGGTTTCTTAGTGATGAGAAGCTCTCTTTGTGTGGTTTAGTTGAAACCAAGGTTAAGGAGGTTAATTTTATGAATGTCTCTCGTGTGATAAATCCTTCATGGAAGTTTTTTTGCCACCCTGATATTAGCCCTTTTGGTCGTATCTGGGTCTGTTGGAACCCTAGTGACGTTGTTGTTAGCATTATTCAGTCCTCAGCTCAAGTTATTCATTGTCGTGTGACTCATTGATAAGAACCCAAGCCCTAACTCTGCCCCAAAAGCTAGCTCAGAGGGAGAGGGTTGGCCCTGGCCTTATAAACCAGCCCAGGAGGCACCCCGCAACCGATGTGGGACGCATCATCCCCACCCCCTTGAGACCCGACTGCCTCAGTCAGCGTTTTGCCGAACCCCAAGAGACACCGGCCATTCACACGGAGTGGTGGCTCTGATACCAACTGATAAGAACCCAAGCCCTAATTCTGCCCCAAAAGCTAGCTCAGAGGGAGAGGGTTGGCCCTGGCCTTATAAACCAGCCCAGGAGGCACCCCGCAACCGATGTGGGACGCATCACTCATATTTCTGGGATGTGGAATTGTGTAGTTTCAGTGGTTTATGGGGAGTGTGACCACGAGAAGCGGCGGGAACTTTGGGCTGACCTGATTACTAGTGGTAGTAATTTTGATGATTCCCCGTGGCTTGTTTTGGGTGATTTCAATGCCATCCGGTCTCCGATTGAGCATTGTGGTGGTTCTGTGGCTTGGCCAGCTTGGAAAGATGATTTGGGTTGTTGTTTGGGTCAGGCTGGGTTGGATGATCTTCAGTTCTCTGGTTGTAAGTTTACTTGGTTTAATAAGCAGATTCAGTCTCCTATTTGGCGCAAGTTAGACCGTGTTCTTGTTAACTCTTCTTGGGAGTGTCTTTTCCCGGGCTCTTCTGCCCGCTTTCTTCCTCCCCGTATTTCTGATCACTCTCCTATGGTTGTTAAGCTTGCAGAGCTCCCTAAGAGGATTATCCCCTTTAAGTTCTTTCAGTTTTGGGTGGATCATCCTGATTTTCTCTCTATTGTGGATAGGGCATGGGATATTGATGTTCATGGTACTCCGATGTTCCGTTTATGTTGTAAGCTGAAGAATGTTAAGTTAGCTTTGAAAAAATTTAATGTTGAGCATTTCTCTAAGATTTCGTGGCGAGTCTTGGAGATTAGGAATGATCTGGACAGAGTGCAGTGTGCTTTACAGGACCACCCTAGTGACCCTGCTCTGCTAGCTGAAGAAGCTCGTCTTTCGTTAAGTTATGGTGTTTTGAGTCGTGCTGAAGAAGACTTCAATAGACAGAAATCTCGAGTCCAGTGGCTTAACCTTGGGGATCAGAATACTAAATTCTTTTTTACGGCTATGAAGAGTTTTCACGGTCGTAGTAAGATTACTTCTATTAATAAGGAGGATGGGACCCATGTGGAGGAAGATGTCTTGGTTAGAGATGAGATTGTTTCTTTTTTTGAGACCCTTTTTGGTCCTCAGCATGGTCAGCAGGATTTTGATAGGGCGGTCCTTCGTTCTGCTATTACTAGACATGTGACTGCTGAGCAGAGTGTGGCTCTTTCTCAGGAGGTTTCGGATGAGGAGATTAAGGCTGTCTTGTTCGGGTTGAAGGACAATAAAGCTCCAGGTCCAGATGGGTTTAATTCGGGCTTCTTTAAGCAGTGTTGGAATATTGTGGGGAATGATGTCCTATGTGCTATTCACTCATTCTTTTCTTCTAGGCGTCTTTTGAGGCAGGTTAATGCTACATCCATTGCTCTTATTCCTAAGATTCCTAATCCTTCCCAGGTTAAGGATTTTAGGCCTATTTCTTGTTGTAATACTATTTACAAGTGCATTGCTAAGCTGATTGCGAATAGAATCAAGATTATCCTCCCTTCAGTAATCAGTCATAATCAATCTGCTTTTGTCATGGGAAGGCGCATTAGCGACAATATTCTTTTGTGTCAGGAATTGGTTCGGAATTATCACCAGAATGGCAGTTCTCCGAGATGTGCTCTTAAGATTGACTTGATGAAAGCTTATGACACTGTTCGTTGGGATTTCCTGGTTGAGGTTCTGCGGACAGTTGGTATTCCAGAGAGGATGGTGGGTTGGATTCAGGAGTGTATGACTACTACTAGATTCTCTGTCTCTATTAATGGTGAGCTGCATGGTTTCTTCTCTGGGGGTCGGGGATTACGACAAGGTGATCCCATGTCTCCTTATCTATTTGTTTTGGCTATGGAAGTGTTGTCAGGTCTTCTTCGTAATATGGCTACTAATCCGGGTTTCCAGTTTCACTGGCGGTGTTCTAAGGACCGTCTTACTCATCTATGCTTTGCGGATGACCTTATGATTTTCTGTAAAGCTGAAGCATCCTCTGTCTCCTTGATCAAGGAATGCCTTGGGCAGTTCAGTGGTTTATCAGGTCTAACCCCGAACCCAGCTAAAAGTCAATTCTTCTCTTCTGGTATCTCTCCTACCCTTCTAGGCCACTTGTGTCTCATTTTGGGTTTCCAAGTTGGGTATCTTCCAGTGAGGTATCTGGGAGTCCCGTTGATCTCTACTAAATTCAGGGCCTCTGATTGTGCTTCTCTTGTGGATCGTATTATTCTGCGTGCCAAGAGTTGGAGTAGTAAGTTTCTCTCTTATGCAGGTCGGCTTCAGCTTATTAAGTCAGTTTTGTTCTCCATTCAAGTTTATTGGTCTTCTCTATTCATTCTTCCTAAGTCTGTTGTGAGGAAGGTGGAGACGATTCTTCATTCTTTCCTTTGGAAGGGTAGTGCGCTCACCTCTTCTGGGGCGAGAGTGGCTTGGAGCAAAGTTTGTTTACCTCTTCAGGAGGGGGGCTGGGGATAAAGAGTTTGGATTCTTGGAATAGAGCGGCTATTGTTAAACATATTTGGTTTCTTTGTTCTGGCCAGGTTTCCTCATGGTCGAGTTGGGTTCACTCTTATTTGTTGCAAGGGAGAAGTTTTTGGGAGGTCCCTTGTCCTTCAGATTGCTCTTGGAGTTGGCGTAAGATCTTGGAGCTTCGTTCTTGGTCCCGTCGGCGGATGAGAGTGAGGATTGGGAATGGTGAGAAGACGTTATTGTGGTTTGATTTTTGGCATCCTGTTGGCTCGATTGTGGACACGTTGGGCGATAGAGTGATTTATGATTCTGGCTTGGATAGAATGGCTACAGTTGCATCCATTATCTCCGATTCTGCTTGGCAATGGCCCCCATCTAGATCTGCTGCTCTTATTGATTTGGCTCAGTCTCATCTTCCGTCTCCTTCTAGTTTGAGGGAGGATGTGCTGGTTTGGGAGGAGGATACAAACGGAAGATTCTCTGTGGATAGTGCCTGGAATGCTATGAGGTCAAGGAGACCCCAGATGCATTGGTCTCGAGTTGTTTGGTTCCGGAAGACAATTCCCCGTCATTCCTTTCTTCTTTGGATGTCTATTCAGGGTGGCCTTTGTACTCAGGACAGTCTGATGAGATTTGGCATCTCTGCTTGCTCGCGGTGTATTCTTTGTGGTTGTTCGAGTGAGGACATTGATCATATTTTCTTCCAGTGCCTCTATTCTTCAAGGGTCTGGTCGTCTGTGCTGGCCATGTGTGGGTTAGATTGGAGTCGCCGAGATTGGTGTCAGACTGTTGAGTGGGTATGTCAGTTCTCCGGAGCCTCTTTATGTCATCTTCTGGTTCGTCTGTCTTTTGCAGCGTCAGTCTACCATATTTGGAGGGAGAGGAATGCTCGCACTCATGATATGCCTCTTCGGCCTGTTTCTGCTCTTCTTTATGATATT
Source organism: Zanthoxylum bungeanum (assembly GCA_019454045.1). Taxonomy (NCBI): domain Eukaryota; kingdom Viridiplantae; phylum Streptophyta; class Magnoliopsida; order Sapindales; family Rutaceae; genus Zanthoxylum; species Zanthoxylum bungeanum. The sequence continues at coordinate 4,046 of SKCR01035456.1, read as the reverse complement.
GTTTTTGATGTTCGGAATCGTGTTAGCTCCTTACGAAAGGTGAATCCATCTTATGACAATAAATGGCTTCACCTTTCGTGGCACTTACCCGATGACATCTTTTGTTGATTCTTTTGTAGCCTTTTGGCTTTGTAGCCTTTTGGCTTTTTTCTAGGAGGGCCTGTCCTCTGTAGTTCCTGGGGTATGCCCCTTTGCTCTTTGTATATCTTTCTTTGGTTATAATACTTACCTTATCCAAAAAAAACTTAGTGGCGTCTCCATTGCTGATTCCAACCACACCAGAGACATTACAGGATGCAGCTAACAACTTGGAAGAACCCATGCAGTTGCCAACAGGGCCAATCACACGCCAAAGAGCAAAGAAGATCAGAGAGGCCTTTACGGGACTAGCTCAAAGCTATGTGACCAGTTGCAGCAACCAAGTCAAGTGCACACCAGATACACATATGGGCATAACCAGAGAGGTCCCCAAGCTATTTTATTTGACCCAGATCAGCTCAGACTGAAGCATAGCAGACCAGCTTCAGCACCAGCACCCTTTTGACCCGATTTCACCCATTTTGGGACTATGTTGAATTCGGCCAAATGGGGGCATTTTTGTCATTTGTACTCATCATTTTGACTTTATTTATGATGTAATTAGCATGGTTGACTATGCCATTAGGCTTAATTATGCTTAGATTTGTACTTAGCCGGAAGCACCTCAATTTACTATAGCATGTAAGCACCTTAATTAGCTTAAGTGAGATTAGCTTCTAATCTTTGTTTTAAGTTTATTTAGGTGCAAAAGGACCTTAATGGTCGTGGTTGAGGTGCTTGACTTAGGGCTTTTGGTAATTTTAGCTCTAGGGTCATTTTAGCCTTTTTACTCATTTGTAACCCTTATTATATGACTCTTCTTTGTATTTTTGGGAAACCAAGGTAATATACAGAATTTTGAAAGAAAAAAAAGCTTGAGCTTTCCATGGCTATGGCCAAAACCTTGTTGAGGGAGGGATTCCCCTTTTCAAGTTCAAATTGACTTATCTAAGCTTGGCAACTTAGTGGCGTCTCCATTGCTAGCAAAATACAATCTGATTTCATGCTTGTGGTTATCATGGACGTGAGTTTCATGGTGGTTAGGGGCTGATCTTGGTTGGGTTTTGTTCCTACAAAATCAGTATTCAAAGTTCTTGGGGTTTTGAGAAAGATGCTTGGGGGTTTGCTTGGTTTCCAACCCAAGTGAGTTCTTGTCAGATATTATCAACATACATGGTAACATACGGACATGAGTTGTAATTCACAAGTTTGTAATATTCAGTGCTCTGGTTTAATTGGAGAAAACATCTTAAAAAAACGATGGGATAAAAAAACCGTCCAAGATCCGAGTTATTGAGTCCGTAGGGGTGTTTTAACACTTAGTGCCCTAAAGCCAACTGGTTTGGGAGTCACTGGCCCAAAGCTCGCTACATGGATCAAAGATGTTACAAAAAAATATATATATCTGAAGTCCGAGTAATTAAGTCTGTAGGGGTGTCTTAACACCTAGTGCCCTAAAGACAACTGGTTGGGAGTCACTGGCCTAAAGCTCGCTACATGGATGAAATATTGTATATAAACAAAAACAAAAATCAGAAAAATCAGAAAAGTATTCCATTGCCAAAAAAATATGTGTATTCTGATACAACTTTAGGACAAAAATATTACCTTCTTTTCAACTACACTTATGACTATTGTGGGCAAAAATGAGTTGATTACTATTTTGTTAGCTGTGTATATGGAGAATGGTAAAAATGATCGGAGAATTTACTGATTCAGTAATTTAGAAAGAAAGAATACAACTCTAAACTTGGATAAGAAGTTTCACATGGTCAGTTACTAACTTCTTTATTCTATTTTCTCTTGTCTTTTTGTTTTTGTGTGCATTAGTTTTACTATCTTTTTACTTTTGTAAAACATTTGTGGGTATCGTTGCTGTAAGCCCTCACGAGACTACAACTCATCCACTAGGGACACCTAGGGGTTTAAAGGCTTGTTGTATACGCTAAATGCAACCGTGATCCCTACGAAAGTGGCTTAGCTTAGCTTAATTTTAAAGATGTTTATGTTATTTTATTTTGATGTTTTGCTCGAGGACTAGCAAAATGTTAGGTTTGGGGGTGTGATGAGTGGTAATTATATCACTATTTCCCACTCATTTGACCTAATGTTTGGTATAGATTCTTGAGTTTTGTGAATATTTTGATGTTTTTGTGTTATTTTGTAGATAAATAAAGTTTCAGGACTCTGTGGAGGTGATTCGGGGCCAAAAGAGTGAAAAAGGACAAAAAGAGACAAAATGGTCATTTGCCACGTCGCGACGCGCAGCCTGCGTTGCGGCCGCTAACATGCTCGGCACCTCTGCTAACGTGCGCCGGGACACGTGGACCAATTAGAGGGATTTTACTAAAATGCACCAGATGTTAACGTGCGCCAAATCTGCTAACGTGTGCCTACCACGTGTCAACATCACAGCCGATCATGTTAACATGCGTCATGCCACGTGTCATCATCATATGCTACCGATAATCACCATCGCCACGTGTTGTCCATGTGTCGTCCATGTGTTAGCCATGTGGCGTCCACATCAGTCACATACCGAGTCAGCGTGCCACGTATTAGCCACGTCATCATCAGCCAATCATCTTGTGACACGTGTCACAATCACACGGTGCTGACAATCAACATCGCCACGTGTCACCACATCATCGCCACGTAAGCACAATTATTGAGTTAATCATCCAAAATGCCACATCAGCAGATAAGGGAATCAAAGTAGCCAATCAGAGTGTGCCACGTAGGCGCATCGTGACACGCGATGCATTTTTTGCCTATAAATTCAGCTCGAAATTTCAGCTTCAGATGTACCTTCCTCTTTGAATTCTCTGATAATAATAAGGAGTTTGTATCTAGTTTATTGAAATACATAATAAAATTGGCTCTCAGAGCACCAACCCTAACATGAACATGATTCACATCAGGTATTATGCCATCCCTAACTTATTAGTCATCGGGATTGCTGGGTTGTTACATGAACATACCCTCTACCTCTGGTCAGTTATATGTTTGCCTAAGGTCAGTCATGTGGAAGACTCGGGTCGGTCGTATGTGACAAGAAACCCACTTGGATTCGAAATCCAAGCAAACCCCAAGCAACGGACAGAACCCCAAGAACCGCGAATTTGATTTTGTAGGAACAAATCCCTTCCAAGGCCCAAAGAAGACCCACAAAGAACTTTCCCTTGAGAACCTTTAAAATGAATCCTTGTAGTGTTTTGCTAGCAATGGGGACGCCACTAAGTTTGCCAAACTTAGATAAGTCGATTCAAACTTGAAAAGGGGAATCCCTCCCTTACAAGAATTCGGCCATAGCCAAAGCTTTAAGCTTTTGAGTTTTACAAATTTCGTTCATTGTTCCAAAATGAAAAAGAAAGAAAGCTTAAATAGTGATACAAAAGAAACCCTAAAGGCATAAAGACAACAATGCCCCTAAATATGAAATTACAAAAATACCAAGTCTTTAAGTCTTCAAATGCTTAGGAAGCTTTATTCTAAACTGATTTGGGCCAAGTGAAATGGCTTTGGGCCCTTTCCATCGAAGCCCACATGCGTCTCTATTTGTTTGTTGCAGTCGGCCATAAAACTCTGAACTAATGCCGCCATTGTTTTTTCTGATTCTTTTTGCCTTATGTCTTGTGATTGGCCCTTCTGGTAATTGCAATGGATCCCTTGTGTTATTGGCCATGTCCTCTGATACTCCATGTGTGGCCTGGATCATGTCAGTATGGAAGACTCGGGTCGGTCATGTGGAAGGCTCGGGTAGGTCATGTGGAAGACTCGGGTTAGTCATGTGGAATACTCGGTCGGTCGGGTGGAAATCTCGATCAGTCATGTGGAAGTCGCGATGCTCAACGTCTAGCATCACGATGCGTAACAGAAACAATTTCATTTAATTTCAATTGCAACTTAGGATGTTAGAGGCCACCCTAGGGGTTTCGTATCAGCACATATACATGTATTATGCCATG
>SKCR01035455.1:0-99980 GCA_019454045.1 Zanthoxylum bungeanum | reverse complement strand
CTATCCTGCGACGGTGGTACCACTCGTTAAGTCTGAGGGTTCCGAAACAACGGGTTACACTCACCAAGGAATGATTAAATTATTAATCAATTTTATTGGTTAAATGTTAATCAATAATCCTGATCAAATATAACAGTAGTTGATTATCTATATAGGAATAAAGAAAAGTTATGTCAAGATATATTAATCAATTGATATGGTCTCAATCTATCATGAGAAAATTGACTCCTATGGTGGGTATGTTGGGTTGGTGTCAAAGCGGCCAATTCCAGTTGTATTTCATACAACTACTATTGTCAAACGTTTTATTATGAATAAAATGAGTTGTTTCTATAATATAATATATCTTTTTATATGGTAAAGACGTAATAGACCTTCGTGATGATTAGTATGATACAGTTGCAAAAGCGTCGCAACTGACATGAGTTGTATCATGACGTTGTTCATTCTTAGACTATTCCCATCAAGGTTTACACTACTTGGTCAGTCAAAGGTAAACCCTGAGACGGTACATGTCGTATACTGGAATTATAGACTTCCAATGGTTTCTCAATGCACCATGTGTTCTTGGGACTCATATAGATGTATAGGTGTGTAGCGGAATAAACACTGAACGATCATCAAAGATTCTAAGGATGGTACACCAACCTCAATAAGAATCTTCTCGGGTTGAGTAGCATTTGTGCTTCTTCGGACTCTGAGATACCATTGTGGGCACATGAGACAGTTTCACACTTAGATGGCAAGTAGTCACGTCACCGATCTATTTTAGATCAGACCTCCGCTTGTTCGTTGGGTGAGGATAGATCTTCAGGGTGTCCTGTGTGTGTCGATATTGGATCCGCAGTTCTGTGTACAGAGCATATGTAGTCTATATATGATTAGCAATCGTTTAAAAACCCCATGGGCCCGTGGTACACTTAGAAGTCAGTTCTAAGTGTTCTTTAGAGATTGCTAATAGAGACTTCGACGGGCTTGTCCTATAGAGATTTGATGTTTGCATCTATATCTCTAGGATATATCGGATACCTGTGACGGAGGAGGAATTATACATTTTCCATGACCTCGACCTGTATGATTCAGCGAGTTTATTCATGGTCGTCAAATTTTACGGGTGGGTTAAATTATGAACACGAAATTGGATTTCAAGACGGATATGCCTGAATCTAGAGTCTCATTAGTGAAATATAATCGTAGAGCACTATGGCAAAATTTATGAATAATACTGATTATTATAGTCGTTTAAATGGTCTAAACGAAAATACATGCGAAAGGACCTAATATGTTGGATAATATGACCCATAGCGTCACTATTTGCACAGATCATTGTGTTACTGTAGCAAATAAACTATGTAACAAGGAAATTGCACTCTCGTCATTTGTGATTAGATCACCATAGATATATAAATGAAGAGAGGTCCCTATGATTAGTTCCTGGATTGAGATGATATGAGACAGTATCAGTCCACGAAGGATTAATCATTAAATATCCCTAGCCGTAGTATTATCGAGACTGGACATCGATAATGCGGAATAGGCTAGTATTCACTTGTGCGCGTTGTGAGGGCACAACGGCATAGTTCTCATATATATAAGTATTGGATACTTGTGCAAGTGCGATAGGAGGTCGTGTTTCACCGATGGTACGGGAAACAGCTTCGCTCTGGATAGACCCTTCGGAATCCCATTGGTATTATGACTAGGTGTCTATGGGAGGCCGAAATCAAGGTAGGTTGTATAGTCTTAACCTGAGACTTACATCGCTAATACTTACGACAATCGGTAAACTTTGGTTTGGGGTGGTGGGGGATCTTAACTGGTTCTGTGTTCACCTCTTCTGGGTTTATCAGAGAATCGTAGTGTATTGGATGTGATGTCAAGACGGAAGTGTCACTCCAGTCATAATGGAGATGATGTATACGGTATTAGTGCTCTTAAGTGATGCGCATCCAATCGTGATATTATGACCAGGTCATGAATATCCGATTATAGAGACTAGTTACCAGACATCCGATATGTGTTTCGGACGGGGCAGACACTTATCCAGCCCCAGCCCTAGCACGTGACTATCCGATACTGGGCCGATATGCACAATACATTAGTATACTACGCTTGATACAGATCTAATATTCTTTGATGAATATGTCCGGAGAACTGGGAAGACTTGGTGCTTTGCTAGGAGTCGACCTTGTCTCGTAAATCGGTAAGATAGGTAGAACGTAGTACTTGGTACGTACGTGATTCGGATACTCCGACGACCGTATTTACTGCCAGATTATCCGGGGATCTCATGGGTCGCTTCCCGATAATCCACCGATGACGCACAACTCGCACTCTTGAATAATCTGGGATTATAAAGAGAGAGAGAGAGAAAATTAATCTAGGATTAATAACGGAGATATTTTATCCGGGATAAAATGTCGTCTAAAGAGAGAGAACGATTAATTTGGAATTAATCGATGTATTAATATATTCGATATATTAGACGAAAAATTAGATTTCGACGCGGAATTAAAATTAGATTTTAATTCGGGCAAACGAGTTAATTTAGAATTAATTCGTTAGCGACGTAAATAATAATTTCGGTAGCCGCAATTATTCGATTGATTGAATTAACGTCGCGACGTAAGCTCGGTATTTCGGAAAATATCGAACCCGAACGCGTGAGTGCACGTGGGCCCACTTTCATTTGGAAACGTGTGGGGCCCACATGACACATGTCATTCTAATGCATTGCATGTGGATAGTGTACAATGCACTCAATGTCATTGCATGGAAATTGAGTGTTTGACACTCTAAGCCATTGCATGTTTTGTGTCATAATTTTATTATAATTAATAAATATTATGGCATAAATATAAATGATTTTTGGTAAATCATTTTCAACTAACACACAATTTCAATCTCTCTCAAACTCTCTCTTCTCCTCACGCCAAAACACATTCTGCTCACTGTTTTTGAACAGTTTGGGTGTGACTTTAGGGAAGCAAGGGTTGGGTTTTCATGGTGAAAACCGCAAGTGCTAGCACACTACGAGTCTTGCGAAGGTGGTAGGGAGGTTCGACCATGAGACGGGATCCATCCGACGGAGCTAGGAGCTCCGTTTCTTCACCGAATTTCTGTTTTGCAGGGCAGTGGACTGGACTGGTTGCAGTGGCGTGAGCAAGGCAGTACGTTTTTGGCCTTGATTCGTCTTCAAATCGACATAACCGATCAATGTGAGTATTCCGCTACCTCCGTTGATGTATTCACGCATTATTTCATGTCTTGATTTGATCTTGGGACCTTAGAATAAACCAACAATGGCATCAAGAGCTAATGTTGCAAGCATGAAATTGTAGGGCTTAAAATTTGGGTAAATGTGATTTGAGCATGATTTGAATAAATTGTTTGTTTGAGTATGCTTATAACATGTTTAATTTCATTTTGGTTGGACTAATTTGATGAAAAATTGATTTGGAATTATTTTCCCCAATATTTGTTCCTTGGCCGAATGTTTGATGATTTTGGGATCTTGGATTTTTTATTTTTTGTTTTTTAATTCATTTGATGAGTTAGATCGATTAGGTTGATGTTAATTTGAATCGAATTGGATTGGATTTCGAATTGGACAAAAACCCCAAAATTTGAGTTGGCCGAATGTGACTAATGCCCTAATGTCTTGGTAAATTTTGATTTTGAACATTGGATGTATTGGAAATCATTCGGGATATGATTTAATGTCGATTGCGGTATCGTAATTGGATTGAAACCGAATCGGACATGAAATCACTCCCTTGGCCGAGACCTTTAAGCATGTAGATGGGTTTGATTTTTCATTTGTGTGTTGGACATATGATAATGAATCAAGTATGATTAATTGGACTAATTTGGTGTTTTAGAAATGTTGATTTAGTTGATTAATCATGTAATGCACTTTGGTAATTAAATTGGGAAAATTGGATTTTTTGAATTAATTATTTGGGCCTAATTTTGGAAATTAGAATTTAAAGTTGTAATTGGGCCTATTGGGCTTGATTTATCAAGTTTGGTTTAGGCCAATGGATTGGATCCAATTGGGCCCAAAACCTTAACCATAAAGCCCAATTGCGACTAATGAACCTTTAAAGTTCAATTGGGCCTAATGGGCCAAGATTGATTTATGGGCTTATGGGGTAAATCCCGGATTGGACTTTGGTTATCGGTTTGACCCGAGTTGACCAAAAGTCCACGCCTTAAGAAATCAATCAAAAGCCCATTGGACTTTAATTGAATTGACGTTGGACGTTAATCGGTCTTTGAGACGCGTTACGATTAGATTTGGAATTTAAATCGTAAAAGGTTTATTAAATAAAAGTGTAATATTTAATTTTGAATTGAATAGTGAATTAGTATTAAATACATGTTAAATTAGATTTAATGATGTAGTTTAATTTAATTCATGAATTCGTACTTTGAGTACTTATTCGCAAAAAAACGAGTTTGACTCGAACAAAATCAAATCGTTGTTTGAACATTGGATGATCACTTAATTATCAGATTAATTAATTTGATTAGATTGATTGATAGCATGCTTATGTGTGTGAATACGTGGTTGTGTTGAATGAATAATGTATATCGGATGGATATTAGATGGGTGGGCAATTTTAGAAATTGTTGTAATAAATTCGATTTATTAAATTGGACCTGCGTGTCCAGCCTTATCACCTTCTTTCTCTTTGTATTCTCTTCTCACCTATTCCCCTCTATATATATGAGGTTTCTTTAGAAGTGTAGTGTAACGGGTAGAAGTAGTACAAGTGCTAGCTTGAGTGAGAAAGGGAGAGATTTGATCTAGGATCAATGTGTTAAGTATCCATCCGCATATCATTATTATTTTATTTCATACTCGCTTTATTATGTATTTAGAATGCATGTTTAAGGGTGTATGATGATGAGACCTTAACAAAGATAATTAAATTGGTAGCCAATTTGCACGCGAAAATCCCTCAATCTATATTAAGCAAATATCCTTCCATTGAATGATTCTTGTTCAAGATCCGAAGTTGGCATTGGTTTGTTTTGACCAAAGTCAAGACCTTTGTCAATCAAGGATGTACTTGAATCATGAGAGTTTTGTTGCATATCGGTTTGTCTTGTCCAAATCGTGATTTTTATTGGCCAAAGTCAGATCACTTTTGTCCAATGACATTGATTACGAAACTTTCCTCGTCAATGGGTCCCGCTTAACTGGAATCATTAGGTTTGTTTTTGGCCAAAGCCAAGGCCTAGATGATTCGGAGGATATGGTTAGGAAAATGTATTGGATACATTGACATTATACATATGTTTCGGACTTGGATGTCCACCTAACCGGATCTAGGAATTGGATGAGATCCAATTGATCTGTGAGATCTACCTAGTTAAATAGCATACAGCTTTTTATTGGCCAAAGTCAGGGTTGTGTGTTATTTAATAGGATCCTAGCCCACTAGGAAACACGGTTTCCCGAGTACTCCACAGAGGGTTAGAGACTCGACGAAAAATAGTGGGAGGCAAGTATTGAATTTGCAACATTCGTTCGAATACTCGCTAAACACGCTCATTTTTATTTTACTCGTCATATTATTAAAAGTATTAGTTGGACTAATATTTTATGTTGTTTTAAAATTATATATAGTTGGACTATATACAAACTCATTCAATAAATAGTTGATTTTATAATTGGATTATAGTAATCAATATAATTGAATTAAATGATAGTTGATTTATAATGGGATTATAGTAATCAATATTAAAATTATAGTTGATTATAATTGGATTATTGTAATCATTATAATAAATAGTACCTTAATAATTTGATTAAATAGTTGGACTATTAAAATCAAGTAAAGAATTGAAAAGGTTGAATATTTAAAATATATAATCCTTGGATTAAATGTTTTAAATGATTTAATTTTCAATTGGGAATTAATAATAGGTTAATTTATTTGATAAAATAACTTATTATTACTAAGCCCATAATTAAGCAAATAGTAGAGCATAAAGTCTTTGGAAGATTTATGTGATGATGACTTTAGTGCTTAATTAATATACTTACAATAAATCTATCTTTAGATTTAAAAGTATTAAAATTGCAATTAATAATTCTTGGAGAATTAATTGACTATTCTAGTGGAGAAAAGTCAAAGTTTGCAATTGGGCATGTAGCACAAGGTGCACATCATTTCGATATTCTAAAACCCAAGGCTTGGCCAAAGGTTTGTGAAATATTGAAAAGATAATTGACATATCTCAAAGTGACTACCATTTGGATATGGAAGACACGAAGGAATTAAAGAAAGGGCGAGGCTCTAACTTTAAAATATTTGTCAAAGTTATGTTCACTACTAGTATTAAAATTGGATTTTAAATACTTAGTGTGGTACATAAAATATATGTATTGACGTTCAGAATCCACTGTGAGCCGGATACTGGCTTCAAGCCGAGATTTCTCTGCAAATCGGAAACGGGACGAAAGTCGCTATTTCGACCGTAGATACCTAAGTTTAGGAACTACCCTTTGGGTATGTACTTAAATTAGGAAATGTTATAATGTAACTAGTTTAACTAGAGACATTATCTCTATATCAGTGTTTAATCCATTGCGGATAAAACCTTTATATTCTAGAACACTAAAGTGTTTCAATATATAAAGATGATACTGAGATAAATACATTGGATGTAAATAACAGAATTTATATTTTGAATATAAATAAAATCTCAAACATATAAAATGACAAATAAATAGCTCAAATGATTTGATCAATAGAGACTTATTTGTGGCATTGTTGTCTAGGACACAATTAACAAGACTCGTATATCCACACTTTTAAGAGTGGGTACTAGGACTGATTTGACTATTCAAATAAGGTCTACGAATCTAGTTTTTTAGGTTAAAAACCTAAAATACTATTTACTTGGTAATAGTAAAAGGCCACCGATCTGTTAGCCCTATTCATGGTGAAGTAAGTGGGCCCATATCTAGCTAGGCTAGATGTGAACATGAATATTTCGTGACCTTAACGGATGTGACATCACGTTGTGGTTATGTGTTTCTTTTGAAGAACACAGATCGGAAACTTTAGAGTTTCGACACGAAGTAGACAAACAGATCGGCTATAGTATTATTCCGCCACGGTAAAACCGTATGGAAAATACTTAAGCAGTAAGTTTCATACGTAAATGAAAGTAGCCGGTATTCTTTCATATGAGGACTCCTCCCGAGACACGTCAGTTAGACGGTTGTGTGTCCGAACCAAAAACCGAATTTTGTTGGACATGATAAGGTTTATCACGAGTCGCTCTGAGCTACTATTTCCTTCTACAGGATATGTATTAACAGTGCAAAACTTATTTAGAATAAGGTTCCATATAAATCTGTTTGACAGATATCATATAGGATATGAACAGGGAAGAACGGGGTTTCTCATTCCTGATAATTTGGGTATGCCAGGCATAGCGTTTGGATGATACCAAACTAAGGACCCAAATTGGATAAGTGCCAATATAGGTTATCCTAAGGGAAACCTTAAGTATAGTACTTATAAATCCCACATGAGAACAATGTAATTGTTGCTCACCATGCGGTTTTCCTGAGAGGAATACCGATATGCAGTGGTCAGTGGGGAGGATAGTGATACTCGATGAAAATCGGAGTAATACTGTTCAAGGCACGAAGTCCTTAATGGAACACAAATAGTTCATCTATGATGAAACTATACCATTAATCTTCAAATACACAAGAACCTAGTAGATCGGATAGAGTCAGAAAACAACCTAGGGTATGGGTTCTGATCTCACCTCATAAAGATGTCAATCTTATGGGGTGTACCATCCGACTACGTTTAGAGGAAGTGATACGAGGGGTATCGACTCCTGTTATGGCAAAGTGCCATGAATCCGAAATGGATTCCATGTATAACAACTATTTTGGATACTAGTTGTTGTACCACAAGGCATTGTGCCTATGGTACATTTAACGTCTTCAAGGAAGACATACATGGATGGCAACATACCAACGTACAAAGCTAGGCTTTTGACGGAAAGGTATCGTTATCAACATTGTGTTAATAACGGTTCAACCTTTTACCTGTTGCCATGGTAAATCCATTTTGAAGATGCTTGAAAATAACTATATATTTCATTTATGAAATATGTCAGTTATAAATCAAAATCGCTTTCCTGAAAAGGAAACCTTTTGGAGGATGTTTACAACATCCTGACGATTTTATATAACCGACAAACAAGGTTTGCAGGTTATTCGATCCATGTTTGGATCAATGCAAGCATAAGGTTCTTGGAACTGACGTTTTGAAATAATCATAATGGTTTATGATTTGACTCAAAACGAAATAATTCTTGTGTATATAAGGAGGTTAGTGGGAGAGCGCACTAACAGTGAAATTCCCTAAAGCCATTGGTGAAAGCTTGGCTTTCATAAATATTTTTCATAGAAATTCTCCGTAGAATTCTGGGGAGTAACAACCTTTATTCAAGGAATAAAGATCTACTGGGATAGATTTGGAGTTTGTTAACACTCTCTGGGAAATTGTACATTTAAAATGTACTTGATTAGGGTGTCTCATACGCTTCGAGCATATGGAGTCACGATCAAGTTAATCCAAGTGATAGTCACTGGATTAAAGATTCAGAACATCTGTTAGTATCGGAGAGAACTAAATATGCTGTCTTTTACTATGGAGAAGAAGAACTTGAAGTGACTGGGATCACTGCTGCAAGTTTCCAAACAATAAAATACTACGGTACTATAAAGTTTGAATAACAGGGACAGTGAGCTGGAAATCTTCCTAGCAAGATAACTGTTGCCGAATAAACAACAAATGCGGATTATTGCTGCAGCTGAGGCAGCAATAGAAGCCATTTGGATCGATAATAAATCTAATTAGATTAGATATAGTTCTGTTAGGGCTGACTAGGCGTCAGCACAGGCTAAGGAATTAAAGGTCTCATCGACGATCCAGATATATACTTCTATATCATCTGATTCGTTCGGATCATACATCGTGGCGATGTGATGATCGTATAAATCGCGTCAAACGATAATCAAACAAATCCGCTGACGAAAACCTTCCTCAGCAATTTGAGCGAACCTTACATAGTTCGGGTGTAGGACACTCGAGTGACTGGCTATGTGCCAAGTGGGAGATTGTTGGATAATATGACCCATAGCGTCACTATTGCACAGATCATTGTGTTGCTGTAGCAAATTAACTATGTAATAAGGAAATTGCACTCTCGTCATTTGTGATTAGATCACCATAGATATATAAATGAAGAGAGAGGTCCCTATGATTAGTTCCTGGATTGAGATGATATGAGACAGTATCAGTCCACGAAGGATTAATCATTAAATATCCCTAGCCGTAGTATTATCGAGACTGGACATCGATAATGCGGAATAGGCTAGTATTGCACTTGTGCGCGTTGTGAGGGCACAACGGCATAGTTCTCATATATATAAGTATTGGATACTGTGCAAGTGCGATAGGAGGTCGTGTTTCACCGATGGTACGGGAAACAGCTTCGCTCTGGATAGACCCTTCGGAATCCCATTGGTATTATGACTAGGTGTCTATGGGAGGCCGAAATCAAGGTAGGTGTGTATAGTCTTAACCTGAGACTTACATCGCTAATAATACTTACGACAATCGGTAAACTTTGGTTTTGGTGGTGGGGGATCTTAACTGGTTCTGTGTTCACCTCTTCTGGGTTTATCAGAGAATCGTAGTGTATTGGATGTGATGTCAAGACGGAAGTGTCACTCCAGTCATAATGGAGATGATGTCACGCAGGATACGGTATTAGTGCTCTTAAGTGATGCGCATCCAATCGTGATATTATGACCAGGTCATGAATATCCGATAATAGAGACTAGTTACCAGACATCCGATATGTGTTTCGGACGGGGCAGACACTTATCCAGCCCCAGCCCTAGCACGTGACTATCCGATACTGGGCCAGATATGCACAATACATTAGTATACTACGCTTGATACAGATCTAGATATTCTTTGATGAATATGTCCGGAGAACTTGGGAAGACTTGGTGCTTTGCTAGGAGTCGACCTTGTCTCGTAAATCGGTAGAACGTAGTACTTGGTACGTACGTGATTCGGATACTCCGACGACCGTATTTACTGCCAGATTATCCGGGGATCTCATGGGTCGCTTCCGATAATCCACCGATGACGCACAACTCGCACTCTTGAATAATCTGGGATTATAAAGAAGAGAGAGAGAAAATTAATCTAGGATTAATAACGGAGATGTTTTATCCGGGATAAAATGTCGTCTAAGAGAGAGAGAACGATTAATTCGGAATTAATCGATGTATTAATATATTCGATATATTAGACGAAATTAGATTTCGACGCGGAATTAAAATTAGATTTTAATTCGGGCAAACGAGTTAATTTAGAATTAATTCGTTAGCGACGTAAATAATAATTTCGGTAGCCGCAATTATTCGATTGAATTAACGTCGCGACGTAAGCTCGGTATTTCGGAAAATATCGAACCCGAACGCGTGAGTGCACGTGGGCCCACTTTCATTTGGAAACGTGTGGGGCCCACATGACACATGTCATTCTAATGCATTGCATGTAGATATGTGTACAATGCACTCAATGTTATTGCATGGAATTGAGTGTTTGACACTCTAAGCCATTGCATGTTTTGTGTCATAATTTTATTATTAATTTAATAAATATTATGGCATAATATAAATTGATTTTTGGTAAATTTTTCAACTTAACACACAATCAATCTCTCTCAAACTCTCTCTTCTCCTCACGGCAAAACACATTCTGCTCACTGTTTTTGACTTGTTTTGGGCGTGACTTTAGGGGAGCAAGGGTTGGGTTTTCATGGTGAAAACCGCAAGTGCTAGCACACTACGAGTCTTGCGAAGGTGGTAGGGAGGTTCGACCATGAGACGGGATCCATCCGACGTAGCTAGGAGCTCCGTTTCTTCACTTAAATTTCTGTTTTGCAGGGCAGTGGACTGGTTGCAGTGGCGTGGCACGGCAGCAAGGCAGTACGTTTTTGGCCTTGATTCGTCTTCAAATCGACATAACCGATCAATGTGAGTATTCCGCTACCTCCGTTGATGTATTCACGCATTATTTCATGTCTTGATTTGATCTTGGGACCTTAGAATAAACCAACATAATAGTCATTCCTAATTTTTGTGTATTTGAATTTAATGATAGATTTTATTAAATACACATTAATTAAATGTCAAATTGTGATATTTGACATATATCACAAATATATATGTATTTGGAATTTAATTAAAATATTATACATATATTTGAAATATATGTATTTAAATATTATTTAATTATTTAATTATTAAATAATTAAATTAATTAAGAATATAAATATCTTTAGTTTTGATATTTGTTGGAAATGCCTTGAGTTGCTTTTGTTGACTTATTGAAAATCATTAAAGTTGTAATGATTCAAAATACAACTTGATAAATCAAAAATTAAATGAAATATAAATATCTAGATATTTATTTATTTCTCTAAATTTTCGGCCAAGGTTTAAAGATGGAGTATAATTTGTTTTGTTTCAATTTTTAATGTAAAGGGTTTCATAAGTCACAAAATAAACACAAAAGTAGTTGAGAGAAAAGCTTGAAGGCAAAAGGAAAAAGCTTGGAAATCTTTGAATTTTGTAAGTTTTTCTTGAAAGCTTTCAACATGAAAAATATTTCTAACATGCTTAGCTTCAATATGTGTTGCTAGGATGTTGTCTCTACACTTATAGTTTGTGTTTTAATTGGTTATGAACTTGTATGAAAATGTATGCATGTATGGTTTTCAAGTGAGCTTGAAATGGTTTCATAAGATCTTTTGATTATTTGATAATCATGTTGCCATTCTAGAGTTGCTAAGCCACTCATTGATGACCTAGAATTGTTTTTGAGTTTTTTCATGATGGTGAGACTTGTTTGGTGTGGTAAAGAATGAATTAAATTGTTGGATTTTAAAGATTTGGTAATTTTTGTCAATTTGAAGAAATTGTAAAATTAGGGTTCTTAACCCTTTCCAAATTTGGGGATTTTCATATATGTGATGTATTATAGTGAGTATATGATGCATATAAATTTTTGGGTTTATTAGATTTGATCTTCACATGTTTTGATCATAAAAGGACTAAATTGTAAAATCTGAATTTTTCTTGGTGTGTTCGGCAATTTGACAAAAATTGGGGATTTGGTTGCAATCTGATTTTGATGAGTTGGACTTGTTGGAAATCATTTTAGAAATGATTTAGAATCATTCAAAATTGTATTTGATAATTTTAGGACTAAAATGATCAATTTGCAAAGTTGAAGGGCAATTCGGTAATTACGAAGAAATTTGATTTCTTGTGTAATTTTTCAGAATTTAATAATTGGGTAATTAAATAAATAAGTTTATTTGATTGATCCAAGAAAAATTTTGAAATCAGAAAATTTTGATTTTCCGCAATTCCGCTGTGTTACCGGATTTTCGCCATAAAACCCATACAAAAATGGTATCAGAGCGAGTCTGATTCTGGCCACCCTAATATGATTATGCCTTTTAAATTCAATGTTTAATTTAATCTTTACTTGATGCATGCATGTGTTTATTTAATTTTATTAAATAAATAAAAGGCATCTTTTGCGGAAAATCCCTAATTAATAAGGTTTATGTTAATTATGTATTGTCAATACGGTTTATGGATACTTTTATGTGACTACATTCGAGACCGTGCCAAAGCTATGAGGGTGTAGCCGATAGAAATTTATTTATGCCGGATGTATATCAGATACTAGATAATTCAAGCAAAAGCGGAATCCTGAACGTGCCAAAGCTATCAGGGTTACGCAAGTAGCTTAAGTTTATCATTGACGAGTTTAACCTTGGTACGTCTCCTTGTGAACGTGCCAAAGCTGTCACAACGAGAAACGACCAGGACCGGAAACCCAAGAGTCACTATTGAGTGATTGGCAAAGAGTTGTCTACTTGATGAATATACGTAGGCGAGACCGTGCCAAATGTATTTAATTTAATTATTAAATCTTTGTATTATGTTTGGGGATTATAGTATTGCATGATTTAGTGGGAGGGGCATTTTTAGATTTAAAATCCAAGATCTAGTTAATGCTTTTGATATTATATGAAACTGTTTTATTTCTGCTAACTGTTTTTCGTGATCTATATGATAGATTTGCAATGGCGGCACAATCGACTAATCCGTTTGCGCATATGTTGGATACGAACAAACTTAAAAGCGCTGAGAACTTCGCCGATTGGGATTTGGATTTAAGGATTGTCATTGATTCTGAGAAGTTGGGATATGTACTTGAGGCTCCACCGCCCCTTGATGTGTCTGAGGACGCAACACCGGAGGAACACCAAGTTTTCCAAGCTTAGAAAGATGATGATTTGATAGTTAAATCATACATCTTAAGTTCACTGGCATCGGGACACAAGAAAAAAACTATGGCATGACAGATGCGTATAATATGATGATGCGATTAAGAGAATCGTTCACGAACCAAGAAAAAATTATTGTTCATAAAGTTCTGATGAAACTGTTCCATGCGCGACTGGACAAGGGGCAAGCTGTGAGCTCGTATGTTCTTCACATGATCGATTTGATCGATCAACTGAGGTAACATAATCTATCTCCGAATGACATTCTCGGTAGGAGTGTCATTCTTGGTTCGCTCTCAGCTTCATATCGCCAATTCATGATGTATTTCAACATGAATGGGATTATCTATTCCTACCATGAGCTGCATAGGATGCTGATCACGGCGGAAGAGTACCTAAGGAAGGGAGTACCGTTGCGACGTAATTAAATCAAATTTAATTAAATAATTATGCCTAGCAAAATTACTATTCATGTCGCTAGCGAATTAATTCTAAATTAACTCGTTCGCCCGAATTAAAATCTAATTTCAATTCCGCGTCGAAATCTAATTTCATTTAATATATTGAATATATTATTCTATCGATTTATTCCAAATTAATCGTTCTCTCTCTTTTATATGAATTTTATCCCAGATAAAATTCTCCGCAATTAATCCTACATTAATTTTCTCTCTCTACTAATTACTCCCAGATTAATAATGTGCGAGTCAAACGTCATTGGTGAATCTTCGGGAAGCGACCCATGAGATCCCTGGATATGTTGGCAGTAAATCCGATCGTCGGACTATCCGAACACGTACGCACCTAGTACTACTTTTTTACCGATTTACAAGACATGGTTGGCTTCTAGCAAAGCACCGTGCCTACCCAATTCTCCAGAAATATTCTTAAAGGAATATGTAATCTGTATCAGGAGTAGTATACATAGTATTGCGTATTGCGATCCAGTAACGGATGTCACGTGCTAGGCCTGAGGCTGGAATTGTGTCTGCCTCGTACGAAACACATGTCGGATCTCTGGTAACTAGTCTCTATAATCGGATAATCATGACCTAGTCATATTATCCTGATGACTGCAGTACATAAGAGCACCGGTTCCGTATCCTACGTGACCATCATCTCCACTATGACTGGAGCGATACTTCCACTCGACATCACACCTAATACACAACAATTCTCAATATACCCAGAAGTGGCGTACACAAAACCGGTTAAAGCACTAGACGACCAAAACCAAAGTATATTGATTGTCGCAAGTATTAGCGGTGCGAGTCTCAGGTTAAGACCAAATACACTTACCTTGATTCAGACTTCCATAGACACATAGTCATACTACCAATGGAATTCGAGGGGTCTATCCAGAGCGAAACTGTTTCCGTACCATCGGAAAATACAATCTCCTATTACACTTGCATGAGTATCCAATACCCAAATATATGAGAACTATGCCGTTATACTCTCATAACATGCACAAGTGCAATACTAGTCTATTCCGCATTATCGATGTCCAATCTCGATAATACTCCGACTAGGGATGTTTTAATGATTAAACCTTCATTAATTGATATTGTCTCATATCTTATCAATCCGAAACTAATCATATGGACTTTTATCATTTATATATCCCGGTAATCTAATTAAAAATGATAAAATAGCAATTTTCTTTGTCACATAGTTAATTTGTACAACAACACCTTGTTCTGTACAAATAGTGATGCCATGGGTCATAATTGTCCAACAATCTCCCACTTGGCCTATAGCCAATCACTCAAGTGTCCTACACTTGAACTATGTACGGTTCGCTCAAACTCTGCTGAGAAAAATGCTTTCGTCAGCGGATTTGCAATGTTATCATCTGATGCGATTTATTCGATCATCACATCGCCACAATGTATGATCCAAACAAATCAGATGAACAGTTGAAGTATATATACTCGGATCGTTGATGAGACCATTAATTCTTTAGCATGTGATGTAGCCTAGCTCAGCTGCTAACAGAACTACTCCTAATCTGATTAGGATTATTTAGATCCAAAGTGCTTCTATTGCTGCCTCAGCTGCAGTAATATCCGCTTTTGTTGTTTATATATTCGGTAACAGTATCTTGCTTAGAAGATTTCCAGCTCACTGTTCCGTTATTCAAACTATATAGTACCTTTATTACGACTTATAGTCATTTTTATCTGTTAAGAACCTACAACAGTAAACCCAGTCACTTCAAGTTCTCCTTCTCCATAACTTAAGAAAGCATCCTTAAGTTCTTCTAAGATACTTAAGTGTAGGCACTGCATTTTTGCATGTAAGTCCTTATGATGAGTCTCATTTAGAGGAACTACCTTTTAAGTCGTGAAGCCGCGGGAAACGGACGTTGGAAGGGAAAAGTCAGAAATCAGTATTTTGTTGGATTTTATTTGCTTGTTTAGCTTCGGGTTCTTTGTTGGACTTCCGTTTTAAAACATCCTTAGCCCAAACCCCCGCATGACACACACCAAGCCCACACATCACTAAGACACACACCAAACCCATCTCACCCAAGCCCAATCCAAGAAATAATTAAAACATATTTAAAACACAAATTACATTAAATTAAATTAAATCCAATTAAATTAAATTCCTAATTTAAGCAAATCTCTTCCTAATTTAAATAAATCACCTACCAATTTAAATATATTCCCCCACCAAAATACAATTATCCTTTCATTTTTAACTAATTAAATCCATCCCTAATTTAATTGATTTGTTTCCTTTTCAAAACCCATGCATAACCCTAATTGACAACTATAAAAATAACACAAAATGCAACCCTAAGGCTCGAGACTTTCATTCAGACGGCCCCTCTCTCATATCAAGCCACGCACAAGCAGCCTTCTCTCTTTCACTCTTCACACTCGGCAGCAACCAAAAAACCCAAACCAACATCATCTCCCTCCCCATAGCATCCCCCACAGTAAAAACAAAATAAACCTTAGATCTCTCGTCTTCTCTCTCTGAACCACGCCTCTATCCTTCCTAAGTCACACGGCTAAAGAACAACAACAAACCTCATTCACGGCCAACTAAACCGAACCTTGAACAAAGAAAACAAACCTAGACACTCTTCTACAAATTCTCTCTCCCACCTGCAACCTCTCGACCGAAACAACTGCCCCTCAACAAACTGCACGTTGAACGTGCATGCAGCCACACTCACGCCCAACAAACAAATAAAATCAACTCACTCAGCCGGCCACACCACACAGTTTCAAAGATCCCACATCGACCACAAACCTACCTCACGCCATCACCCCCTTCACGTAGTCACGCTCAGCAGCATCCACGCATCAAGACCCCCTCACATTACCTCACTCTAATCGAAAAAGCCTTGCCTTCATTAACCATAACAAGCCTCGCAAACCAAAGCCACAACTTCACGCACAAGCCACCTTACGCCCCTCCCACACCGACACAACCTAGACAAACCGACTCAAACACAAACAAATACACAAAACCTCAGCCCTCCACGTGAACCCTCAAGCCGCAATCAGATAAAAAAAACAAGCTACAAAGACTACTCGACAATACACACAAAACCATCACAGGCCACATGTCCCCTGCCTATCAATTCACGCCCCTAAACCCTCACAGCAAGCCTTATTCACGCACAAACTGCCACCGAAACTGCCACCAAAGCAGCCACAAACCATCACCAAAAACAGCCCCTGAAACTGTAATGTAGTAACAAAAATACACCCCCAAATAGCAGCCCAAACACCGTAAAATAGTGACCAGAAAACACAGTGAAAATAGCAGCAAAACGGAGTAAAAACAGTAGCCCAAACAGTAAAACAGTGAAAGGAAACATTGAACCAGTGAACCGGAAGAATTGAGGAGCATCAACCCTTCCGACAACCGCATTCCGCACTTCCGAGAGACGATTTAAGAGGTCAGACCTGAGTGCACCCTTCTTATTTATTCTCATCTTTTTTTTGTTGTTTATTAGAACTCCTTCGCATGAGAGTCGTTTGTTGATATATGTTGTGGTCCTTGAATGAATGGAATATGTGTTCTTTCTTGTGGTATATCGGATGGAAACCCGGACGTAAATTCTGTAGCCGAATCCGAATGGACGGTATTACGGTTTGCACTCGGGATACAATGCCATGTACCACTTGAGAGATTCACACATTTCGTTTCATCCAACCTTATATTCGAGCATGATTGGGTTGCTAGTATGTTATTTATTTTTTAAGCATGATTTAGTCGTTAGTATGCTATTACTTTCTGCATGTTACTTATTTATGCATGATGATATAATGTGCATGGGCAAATCAAGTTGGATTAAAGGTCTTCCATTTTGAGGGATAAAAAGCCCAAGGGCTACCTTTGCCACGACGTTTTGCTGCGCCGGACAGAGTATATTTGATTGAATGTGAGATATGTTTAAGCATACGAGGTCCTATATTATTGTTGTCTTTATTTTATATGCATTGTAATATAATAGGCATGGGCTAACTAGGGTGGATTAAAGGTTTTCTATTCGAGGGAAATGCATGAAGGCTACCTTTACCACGATGTTTTGCCGCGCCTTTTATTATGTCATTTACCCTTTGCATATCATTGCTTTATTTACGCATGCATTGCAGGTATATGGCTACCAAATTATCTGGATTAATTAAGTTTAAGTTCCAATTATGGCTCCCCCCGCCGACAGGTATGGTCTATCTATCCTGTAAGGAAATCTATTAAAGGGTTATCTATCCTCAAGGAAGATCGTGGGCTATTAAGTCTAAGGCTGAAACCTAAAATCCCTATGTCTAGTTCATTTTAGATTTACCACATCAATCTTATTGGTGATCATACAACAAGAAGCATTAAGCTTAAGACATAATAAGTAAACCTTTAAATTACCCAAACTATAAAATTAACCCTTATAAACCGGTGATATTAGAATTCATCACAACCCCAGATAACTAACACATAACTAGGGCTAGTAAAAACTTAAATGTAAAAGACATAAAGTAAAAGCTGAAAAGTAAAATAAAATAAATGCTAAGGTAAAAGGATTACTTTTACTATTTACTATTTTAGATATCTCCCATAAAATAATATATAAACTTGTGATAATATTACCAACCGACCAATCTAGCGGTATTTTTATTAGTCAGGTTTAAACCAGATTAAAATGAATTACCAACCGACCAATTTGGCGGTATCCTTTTTAAGTCAATATTTTAAATAGTGAATATATTATTTTTAAGGGAGATTAATCTAAATAGTAACAGTAAAAGAATTACCTTTCACCCTAGCTGGGGAAGTTACCTCCTCAGGGTGAATAGTAAAAACTGTAAAAGTAAAAAAAAGTAAATTACTATATTAACAAAACGTAATTAAAATTATTTACAAAACTAAAAACTAAAAAAAAACTAAAAACTAAAAGAAACTAGAGAGAGAAACTCTTTTTTTACATCAAAGAGATGAGAGAGAGTGGTGCATCTAAAACTGAAATCTCGAGCTCAATTTATAGGCGCGGATAGGCATCTGGCGTCGCGATGCTGAGGCCTTTGGCATCGCTACGCCAGCTGCTGTCGACGTGGCATGCTCTGGTTTGTCGATTGCAGATTCTGGATAAGATGATAAGGTGACACGTGGCGAGGTTGTTAGAGACTCAATTATTGTGACACGTGGCGGCTTCTGATTGGTCGGCTAGATTCTTATCCGCCACGTGTCAGTTAAGGATTAGATAGCCAATAATTGATGCTGACGTGGCAGTAACATGGCGGTGATGTGGCGACACATGGGAAATGGACTGTCGGCACTGTAGGATTGCGACACGTGGCACTTCCTGATTGGCTGATGATGACGTGGCGGTGAGGTGGCAGTTTGACTTGGTCAACCTGGTGATGTGGTTGATGATGTGGCAATGACATGGAATGACACGTGGCAGAAGTGGCGATGATGACTGTCGGCACCGTAGGATGATGACACATGGCATGGCGTATTTTAGCAGATCGGCTGTGATGGTGACACGTGGCACAGCGCACGTTAGCAAAGTCAAACTTTTCTCAGATTCTGATTTTTCGACCCGGCGCACGTTAGCACTGTTCGGCGCATGTTAGGCGTCGCGACGCTGAATGTCTTGGCGTCGCGACGCGGGAAATTACCAAAATACCTTTGTCGTCCAATTTTCACTGTTTTGCTCCAAATCACCTCCAGAATGTCCTGAAACTTTATTTATCTACAAAATAACACAAAACACATCAAAATATTCACAAAACTCAAGAAACTATACAAAATATTAGGTTAAATGAGTGGGTATTCGTGATAGATTTACCACTCATCACACCCCCAAACCTAACATTTTGCTAGTCCTCGAGCAAAACATAAAATAAAATAACATAAACATCTTTAAAATAAAATTTAACTAAGCCACTTTCGTAGGGATCACGGTTGCATTTAGCGTATGCAACAAGCCTTTAAACCCCTAGGTGTCCCTAGTGGACGAGTTGTAGTCTCGTGAGGGTTTACAACAATGCTACCCACAAACATTTTATAAAAGTAAAAAGGTAGTGAAACTAATGCACACAAAAGTAAAAAAGACAAGAGAAAATAGAATAAAGAAGTTAGTAACTAATCAGGTGAAACTTCTACTCCAAGTAACTAGTTGTTTTGTTTCTTTCTAAATTACAGAATAAGTAAATTCTCCGATTATTTTTACTATTCTTCATATACACAGCCAACAAGATATTAATCAACTCATTTTTGCCCACAACAGTCATAAGTGCAGTTGATAAGAGAGTAATATTTTTGTCCTAAAGATCTATCAGATTTCACACCTTTTGGTAGCAATGGAATAATTTTTCTGATTTTTTTGATTTTTATGATTTTTTTCTTTGATTTTCTCTATTTTTATTTATATACAATATCTTCCATCTATGTAACGAGTGTTGGGTCGGTGGCTCCCAAACCAGTTGGCTTTAGGGCACCAGGTGTTAAGACACCCCTACGGACTTAATTACCCAGACTGTAGATATATATATTTTTGCAGCATCTTTGATCCATGTAGCGAGCTTTGGGCCAGTGACTCCCAAACCAGTTGGTTTTAGGGTACTAGGTGTTAAAACACCCTTACAGACTTAATAACTCGGATCTCAGATTTTTTTTACTCCACTGCTTTTTGAGATGCTTCCTCCAATTAAACTAGAGCACTGAATATTACAAACTTTTCAATTTTAGCTCATGTCCATATGTTACTATATATGTTGATAATATCTGCTAACTAAACATATGAAGATCCATTTTAGTCCGTTTTATGGAGAATTTACAAATTAAATAATTCAAAATGAAATAAACAAAAATTAACTTATTTCGAAAATAGGCTTGAGATACGTCTCAGGAGTGGAAACTCCTTACTCGGCTATCTTTTACCAATTTCACCATTTTAGTCAAAATAAAAACACAAAAAAAACAAAATATTTTTGTATTTTTGAAAATTTTTCAAATTTTTTTTTTGTATTTTTCGAAAAATTTTGGACTAAAAATAAAAACAACACACAAACTAAAAAAACAAGGTACTGATCAACTAATTTCCTCCCCCAAACCTAAATGAGACATTGTCCCTAATGTCTTAAACAATAAAAGGAGAGTTAAGAAGGTCGTACCTGGTTAGCTGAAAATCTACAGGAATTAAAGGTTAAGATCCAGATTAATCCGACGCCTCTTACCACGACCGTCTTCGGACCAATTTATCTTTGAAAGGATAGGGTCAACTTGTGGTTCATAGGCTAAGAGTTGGTCTATTAGATCCGGAGCAGTTCTGGAAGTAAAGAGGAGTTCTTTCAAAGGTTTTGACACGAACTCATTTCTCCTGGCATCATCAAGAAACACACAAAGAAAATCATAAAATCCATCAAAGTTAAATAGTCCAAGCGGTTTCTGGAATTTGTTCAGGTTCGCCCAAGATAGAACTATAAAAATTTACTCCAATATGCCCAAGCCACCTGGCAAAGCGATAAAAGCATCAGCACAGTTAACCATTTCTACCAGTCGTTCAGACATACCTGGCACAATAAGTTCCTCTCCGTTTGATGATCCAAAAAGATTTGCCTCTGCCAAGGGTTTTGGGATGATTCCAAAAACGTGACTGTCTCCTTCTTGTACAGCCTTTGAAACGATCCCCATAAGTCCAAGATTACCCCCGCCATATATTAAGTGCATATTCCTTGCAGCTAAGACTCGACCCAATTCCTGTGATGCTTCTATGTATTGTGGCTTAACACCAACACTACTACCGCAAAACACGCAAATGTTCTCAACTCGTCTTCTCGAAGTGGCTTCCATTTTTTTTATGTATTTCTTTCTAAAATCAGGATGCCTTCCAAAGTGCAATGACGGGCTGATTTTATAGTACCTGAAACGGGTGAGTAATAATAGCACTAGTATCTTCCATAGGAAGCTTGTTTAGCTAAACAACAAAATGAAATCGTGAAAGGTCAAAAAGTCTGGATCCTGTCTACGAAAATAAAGATAATTACAACAGAAAAGTGAATCAAAGCAATAATTAAGGCAACAAAATTGTGTATGCAATACGCCACTCGTTTAGTATAAATTCATTAGGATGCATCTCAAGAATTAATTCTTTACTCAGCCATCGCTAATGAATTGTTTCTCATCTTTGTGATTGCCAAACACCATTCCTTATGTCTTAAAATGCTCCGTTTGTGCTTTTCCCTACAAAAATAACACAAAAAATTAAAAACTCTACAACATGTATAGACAAAATATGAAAACAGAAATTACAACAAATTGCATGGGTTGCCTCCCTGCTAGCGCTAAATTTTTCATCTTCAGCCAGACGTGACTGAAATCCATATGTCAAAGAGGTTTCAGCGTCATTTTGGATGTCCGATTAAAGACAATCCCGTGAGCATTGCTTTTGAAAGGTCTCTTCCAATGGTAAGGTAGCATAAAATTTTTGTCCCATTTAGTGCTTGTGCCACCTTTTTGCTCCTTCTTACTCCAGTGGTTCCTACAAGAAAGAAAGAAAATCAGGAGGTCTCGTATGGTGCTTGACTTGGAATGGGAGTTCCATTCTGTCAAACTTCTGGGCGATATCTTTGATTTGTACTCCACAAAACATCGATGTTTCTCCTGAATGCTCTGGATCTTTATTAAGGTCAGACATTTGCTCCTCCATTTGCTCTGCTTCTTGTTCCACCTTTTCTTCATAGATGTATTGTAAAATTCTTGTATTCAGCTCTTCATCTGTCATCTGTGAAATACATGCTTCAAAATTGTCAACCTGAGGATGCAAAGATGTTTCTGACATTAGGTTTTCATCCTCTGATAAGACTGGAATGGATGGTTCAGATAGATCTTCTTCAAACATCATGGTAAAGCATGCTCCAAGATCGTGGGCTATTAAGTTTAGGCTGAAACCTAAAATTCATTTGTCAAGTTTATTTTAGATTTACCACATCAATCTTATTGGTGATCAGACAACAAGAAGCATTAAGCTTAAAACTTAATAAGTAAACCTTTAAATTACCCAAACTATAAAATAACCCCTTATAAACCGGTGATATTAGAATTCATCACAACCCCAGATAACTAACACATAACTAGGGGTAGTAAAAACTTAAAAGTAAAAGACATAAAGTAAAAGCTGAAAAGTAAAATAAAATAAAATGCTAACGTAAAAGGAATTACTTTTACTATTTACTATTTTAGATATCTCCCATAAAATAATATATAAACTTGTGATAATATTACCAACCGACCAATCTGGCGGTATCTTTTATTAGTCAGGTTTAAACCAGATTAAAATGAATTACCAACCGACCAATCTGGCGGTATCCTTTTTAAGTCAATATTTTAAATAGTGAATATATTATTTTTTAGGGAGATTAATCTAAATAGTAACAGTAAAAGAATTACCTTTCACCATAGCTGGGGAAGTTACCTCATCATGGTGAATAGTAAAAACTGTAAAAAGTAAAAAAAAGTAAATTACTATATTAACAAAACGTAATTAAAATTATTTACGAAACTAAAAACTAAAAAAAACTAAAAACTAAAAGAAACTAGAGAGAGAAACTCTTTCTTTACATCTAAGAGATGAGAGAGAGTGGTGCATTTAAAACTGAAATCTCGAGCTCAATTTATAGGCGCGGATAGGCATCTAGCATCGCGACGCTGAGGCCTTTGGCGTCGCTACGCCAGCTGCTGTCGACGTGGCACGCTCTGGTTCATCGGTTGCAGATTCTGGATAAGATGATAAGGTGACACGTGGCGAGGTTGTTGGAGACTCAATTATAGTGACACGTGGCAGCTTCTGATTGGTCAGCTAGATTCTTATCCGCCACGTGTCAGATAAGGATTACATAGCCAATAATTGATGCTGACGTGGCAGTGACGTGGCGGTGATATGGCGACACATGGGAAATGGACTGTCGGCACCATAGGATTTGGACACGTGGCACTTCCTGATTGGCTGATGATGACATGGTGGTGAGGTGGCAGTTTGACTTGGTCAACCTGATGATGACATGGTGGTGAGGATGATGACATGTGGCATGGCGCATTTTAGCAGATTGGCTGTGATGTTGACACGTGGCACGGTGCACGTTAGCAAAGTCAACTTTTCTCAGATTCTGATTTGTGGACCCGGTGCACGTTAGCACTGTTCGGGATGTTAGGCGTCGCGACGCGGGAAATTACCAAAATGCCCTTGTCGTCTATTTCACTGTTTTGCTCCAAATCACCTCCAGAATGTCCTGAAACTTTATTTATCTACAAATAACACAAAACACATCAAAATATTCACAAAACTCAAGAAAATATACAAAATATTAGGTTAAATGAGTGGGTATTAGTGATAGATTTACCACTCATCAGATCTCTGGTAACTAGTCTCTATAATCGGATAATCATGACCTAGTCAATTATCCCGATGACTGCAGTACATAAGAGCATCAGTTTCCGTATCCTACGGACCATCATCTTGTTGGACATTATGACCCATAGCGTCACTATTTGCACAGATCATTGTGTTGTTGTAGCAAATTAACTATGTGACAAAGAAATTGCACTCTCATCATTTGTGATTAGATCACCATATATATATAAATGAAGATAGGTCCCTATGATTAGTACCTGGACTGAGAATGATATGAGACAGTATCAGTCCCCGAAGGTTTAATCATTAAATATCCCTAGCCGTAGTATTATCGAGACTGGACATCGATAATGCGGAATAGGCTAGTATTGCACTTGTGCGCGTTTGTGAGGGCACAACGACATAGTTCTCATATATATAAGTATTGGATACTTATGCAAGTGCGATAGGAGGTCGTGTTTCACCGACGGTACGGGAAACAGCTTCGCTCTGGATAGACCCCTCGGAATCCCATTGGTATTATGACTATGTGTCTATGGGAGCCGAAATCAATGTAGGTGTGTATGGTCTTAACCTGAGACTTACATCGCTATACTTACGATATATCGATAGACTTTGGTCTTGGTGGTAGGGGACTTTAAACGGGTTCTGAGTACACCACTCTTCTGGGTTTATCAGAGAGTCGTAGAGTATTGGGTGTGATGTCAAGATGGAAGTATCACTTCAGTCATATTGGAGATGATGTCACGCAGGATACGGTATTAGTGCTCTTAAGTGCTGCGCGGCCATCGGGATATTATGACAAGGTCATGTATATCCGATTATAGAGACTAGTTACCAGACATCCGACATGTGCTTCGTACGGGGCAGACACTTATCCAGCCCCAGGCCTAGCACGTGATTATCCGATACTGGGCCGATATACACAATACTACGGTATACTACGCTTGATACAGATCTATATATTCCTGTAAGAATATTTCTGGAGAATTGGGTAGGCATGGCGCTTTGCTAGAAGCCAACCTTGTCTTGTAAATCGATATAAACGTAGTACGAGGTACTTACGTGTTCGGACAGTCCGACGATCGTATTTACTGCCAACATATCCGGAGATCTCATGGGTCGCTTCCTGAAGATTCACCGATGACGTATGACTCGCACTTTGATTAATCTGGGATTAATTAGTAGAGAGAGATAGAAGATTAATCTGGGATTAATTAGTAGAGAGAGATAGAAATTAATCTGGATTAATGCAGAGATATTTTATCTGGGATAAAATATCGTTAAAGAGAGAGAACGATTAATTGGAATTAATCGATAAAATAATATATTCGATAATTATTAGAAATTGGATTTCGACGCGGAATTAAAATTAGATTTTAATTCGGGCGAACGAATTAATTTAGAATTATTCGTTAGCGACGTGAATAGTGAATTCGCTAGGCGTAATCACTTAATTACGACGCGACGGAAAATTCGTTAATTTGGAATTAGCGAACCCGAGCCCGAGAGTGATTGCGAGCGCATTCGCATTTCGAATTCGAGCGCGGCACGCAAGTCACATCAAGCGTCAAATCGCTAGTCGCGTCAATCGTCAAATCAATTGTCACTTTGAGTGATGTGACTTGACAAGATGTCACTTTATTAAAGTGATGTGATGTGACTTAAAGTAAAAGGAAATGATGAAAGCTTTTGCTTTTTTGACTTTTGTATTTGGTAAATGAGAAGGCTTTTGTATTGATTTTATTTTGGAAATAAAATATAAAATATAGTAAAACAATTTGCCTTCTCTCTCTCTCACACATGCAGTACACGGTTTTCTCTCATCTTCCCTCTCTTTTTCTTCTTCATCTCCTTCACGCATGGTGCGATTTCTTATCTTATTTTTCTGGTTTCACCGAAAATTTGAGAAGCAAAATGGAAGATGAACAAGTGCTAGCACACCTTGAGTTATACATAGGTGATAGGGAAGTGTCTTCATGAGCTTGGAAAGCTTGAAGCTTTGAGCTTCAATGGTGCTCATCAATGGCCGAACATGGAGGAGCCGAACCAGTCACCACCGTGCGTTCACTGCAGTTCCAGAAGCATTGCCGAGCTTGGAGGGAGCTTAAAAACGCATGTTCTTCCTTTCATCAAAACCGTTCAATGTGAGTTATGTTTCCGCCTTACTCCTTTGATGTGTTTATATGCGGTTTTTATGCATGATTTGTGATCCTTGGGACTTGAATTAACTCTTACAATGGTATCTAGAGATGTTGCATGAAAACCGAATTAGGGTTCTTGAGCAAATTTGGGGCTTTTTGATTTTAGCTTGATTCTGTCTATTGATTGTTTGAGAATGATTATATATGATTGAATTTGAGTTGTATGTAATCAATTGATAAAAAAAAAAATTGATTGGATTGATTTTCCCCAATTTGCTTATTTTTGTCAAAACTTTAATTTTGGGTAAACTCGATTTAGGCATGATTTGGTTGAATTGTTTGATGCATTATGCTTGAATGAGGTTGAATTGAAGTTGTGCATGATCAATTTCAAGAAAATTGGATTAGATCAATTTTCCCCAATTCTTTAGGTTGAACATGAAACTTGAAATTGGGTAAAATGTGTTTGAGCATGTTTTAATTGAATTGGATGTTTAAGTATGCTTAGAACATGTTTAATTGAGATTGTGTGTGATCAATTTCATGAAATTGGATTGGATTCAATTTTCCCCAAATTGAGGCTTGGCCGAAAATGGAAGAACCTAATGTCTTGGTAATTTTGTTTTGTTTGATCATTGGATGACTTAAAACAATTGGTTAATGTTGTTTTGAAGTTCAATTGGATTGAATTTTGATTTAGAACATTTTTCCCTTTTAAAGTGGCTTGGCCGAATCTTAAGGAACATGAAATTTTTGTGATTTTTTGTTTTAATTCATTGGATGAATTGAATTTATTTGGGAAATTAAGATTGTGGACTCAATTGGATTGAAACCGAATCGAATTGAAAAACCCCTAATTGCCGAGACTTGATAGCATGTTAATGGGTTTGATTTTAATTGAATTGTGTTGGACACTTTTTGGTTGTTAAAGTGCATGATTAATTAGGCTAATTGATATTTTAGAAATGTTAATTGGGTAATTGATTGTGTATTACACTTAGGTTAATTATTGTGAAATTTGGAATTTTATAAGTTAATTAATTTGGGCTTGATTTTGGAAATTGGCTTGTTAGGTTGTAATTGGGCTTTTGGGCTTTGTTGTAACAAAGTTGGGTTTAGGCAAAATTGGTTGGATCCAATTAGGCCCAAAACCGAATCCAAAAGGTCCAATTATGACTTAATGGACCTTAATTATTTAATTGGGCCTAATGGGCCAAAATTAATTTAAAGGCTTATGGGGTAACTCCCGGATTGGATTTTGGTTGTTCGGTTTGACCCGAGTTGACCAAAAGTCCACGCCTATAGAAATTAATTAAAAGCCCATTGGACTTTAATTAAATAAAACATTAGATGTTAATCGGGCTTTGAGACCCGTTGCGATTAAATTTGAATTTAAGTCGTAAAGGTTCGTTAATAAAAGTGTAATATTTAATTTAGAATTAAATAATGAATTAGAATTAAATACGTATTAAATTGGATTTAATTTGTAATTAATTAATTATTTATCGTAGAAATCGTACTTTGAGTACGTGTTCGCAAAACGAGTTTGACTCGAACAAAAATCAAATCTTTGTTTGAACATTGGATGATCACTAATAATCAAGATTAATTAATTTGATTGATTGATTGATAACATGCTTGTATGAATACATGGTTATGTGTTGTTTGAATAATGTATATCGGATGGATATTAGTCGGGTTGGGCAATTTTGGAAATTGTAATAAATTTGATTTATTAAATTGGACCTGCGTGTCCAGCCTTATCTCCTATTTCTTTGTATTCTCTTCTCACCTATTCCCCTCCATGTAAAAGAGGTTTCTTTAGAAGTGTAGTGTAACGGGTAGAAGTAATACAAGTGCTAGCGGGAGAGAGAAAGTGAGAGATTTGATCTAGGATCAATGTAAAATATCCATCCGCATATCATTATTATTTATTTCCATACTCGCTTTATTATGTGTTTAGAATGCATGCTTAAGGGTGTATGATGATGAGACCTTAACAAAGATAATTAAATTGGTAGCCAATTTGCACGCGAAAAACCCTCGTTAAAATCAAGCGTCATTTCCTTCCATTGAGTGATTCTTGCTCAAGATCGGAGATTGTCAGGGGTTGTTTTTGACCAAAGTCAAGCCCTTGTCAGTCAAAGATGTGCTTTAATCACGAGGCTTTGTTATATATCGGTGTCGTGTCCAAGTTGTGGTTGTTTTTGACCAAAGTCAAGACCACTTCTTGTCCATAGACATTTGATTACGAAGCTTCCCTGTCAATGGGTCCACGCTTGACTGGGATCACTAGGTTTGTTTTTGGCCAAAGCCAAGGCCTAGTTGATTCAGAGGAAACGGGTAGGGTATATATTCGATATATAGGCATATATTAGATATATGTTTCGGACTTGGATGTCCACCTACTGGATCTAGGAGTTGGATGGGATCCAATTGATCTTCGACATCTACCTTGTTAATTATCATACAATTTTTTATTGACCAAAGTCAGGATTGTATGATACTTTAACGGGATCCTAGCCCACTAGGAAACACGGTTTCCCGAGTACTCGACAGAGGGTTAGAGGCTCGACGAAAAATAGTGGGAGGCAAGTATTGAATTTGCAACATTCGTTCAATTACTCGCTAAACACGCTCATTTAAATTATTCGTCGTGTAATATTAAATGTTAGTTGGACTAATATTTAAATTGTTGTTTTAATAAACAGTTGGACTGTATATATTTGATTATATATAATTGGATTATATTAATCAATATATTTGAATTAATTAATTTCAGTTTACAGTTGATTTTATAATTGGATTATAGTAATCAATGTAATTGAGGTTAATTAATTTGGATTATATTTGATTATATAGTTGGACTATTATAATCATTATAATATATATAGTACCACTAATCGTTGATTAAATAGTTGGACTATTGTAATCAAGATAAGAAATTGAAAAATTGGATATTTAAAATATAATCTGGGATTAAAAATATTTTAAATGATTTAATTTTCAAATTGGGAATAAATAATAGGTTACTTTATTTGATAAAATAACTTATTATACGTTACGCCCAAAATTAAGCAAATAGTAGAGCATAAAATCTTTGGAAGATTTATGTGATGATGACTTTAATGCTTAATTAATATACTTATAATAAATCTATCTTTAGATTTAAAAGTATTAAAATTGCAATTTATAATTCTTGAAGAATTAATTGACTATTCTAGAGGAGATAAAGTCAAAGTTTGCAATTGGGGATGTAGCACGAGGTGCACATCGTTTCGATATTCTAAAAACCCAAGGCTTGGCCTAAGGTTCCTAAAATATTGAAAAGGATAATTGACATATACCAAAGTGACTACCATTTGGATATGGAAGACACGAAGGAATTAAAGAAAGGGCGAGGCTCTAACTTTAAAAATGTTTGTCTTAGTTATGTTCACAGCTAGTATTGAAATTAGATTTTAAATACTTAGTGTGGTAAATAATATTATGTATTGATATTCAGAATCTGCTTTGAGCAGGATACTGACTTCAAGCTGAGATTCTTGCGAATCGGAAACGGGACGAAAGTCGCTGATCGACCGTAGATACCTAAGTTTAGGAACTACCTTTGGGTGTGTACTTATTAGGAACTGTTATAATGTAATAGTTTGACTAGAACATTATCTCTTTATCAGTGTTTAACCCACTGCGGGTGAACCTTTATATTCTAAAACACTAAAGTGTTTTATTATATAAGATGATACTGAGATAAATACATTAGATGTAAATAACAGAATTTATATTTTGAATATAATAAAATCTCAAACATTAAAGACAAATAAATAGCTCAAATTGATTTGATCAATAGAGACTTATTATGGCATTTTGTCTAGGACACAATTAAACGAGACACGTCAGTTAGACGGTGTGTCCGAACTAAAACGAATTTTGTTGGACATGATAAGGTTATCACGAGTCGCTCTGAGCTATCATTTCCTTCAAACAGGATATGTATTAACAGTGCAAAACTTATTTAGAATAAGGTTCCATGTAAATCTGTTTGACAGATATCATATAGGATATGAACAGGAAAGAAACGAGGTTTCTCATTCCTGATAATTTGGGTATGCCAGGCATAAAGTTTGGATGATACCAAACTAAGAACCCAAATTGGATTAGTGCCAATATAGGTTATCCTAAGGAAACCATAAGTATAGTACTTATAAATCCCACATGAGAACAATGTGATTGTTGCTCACCATGCGGTTTTCCTGAGAGGAATACCGATATGCAGTGGTCAGTGGGAGGATAGTGATACTCGATGAAAATCGGAGTAATACTGTTCAAAGCACGAAGTCCTTAATGGAACACAAATAGTTCATCAATGATGAATCTATACCATTAATCTTCAAATACACAAGAAACCGGTAGATCGGATAGAGTCAGAAAAAACAACCTAGGGTATGGGTTTCTGATCTCACCTCATAAAGATTTTAATCTTTTAAGGTACACCACTGACTACGTTTGAGGAAGTGATACGAGGTATCGACTCCCTATTATGGCAAAGTGCCATGAGTCCAAAATGGATTCCATGTTTAACAACTATTTTGGATACTAGTTGTTGTACCACAAGGCATTGTGCCTATGGTACATTAAACGTCTTCAAGGAAGACATACATGGAAGGCAACATACCAACGTACAAAGCTGGGCTTTTGACGGAAAGGTATCGTTATCAACATTGTGTTAATAACGGTTCAACCTTTTACCTGTTGCCATGGTAAATCCATTTTGAAGATGCTTGTTGATAACTGTATATTTCATTTATGAAATATGTCAGTTACAAATCAAAATCGCTTTCCTGAAAAGGAAACCTTTTGGAGGATGTTTACAACATTCTGACGATTTTGTATAACCGACAAACAAGGTTTGCGGATTATTCAATCCATGTTTGGATTGAAGCAAGCATAGGGTTCTTGGAACTGACGTTTTGAAATAATCATAATGGTTTATGATTTAACTCAAAACGAAATAATTCTTGTGTATATAAGGAGGTTAGTGGGAGAGGGCACTGACAATGAAATTCCCATAAAACAATTGGTGAAAGCTTGGCTTTCATGGATATTCTTTCAATAGAAATTCTCCGTAGAATTCTGGGGAGTAACAACCTTTATTCAAGGAATAAAGATCTACTGGGATAGATTTGGAGTTGTTAACACTCTCTGGGAAATTGTACATTTAAAATGTACTTGTATTGGTGTCTCATACGCTTCGAGCATATGGAGTCACAATCAGGTCAATCCAAGTGATAGTCATGGATTGAAGTTAAGGACATCTGTTAGTATCTTAGAGAACTAAAGATGTTGTCTTAAACTATGGAGAAGGAGAACTTGAAGTGACTGGGATCACTACTGCAAGTTTCCAAACAATTAAATACTACGGTACTATAAAGTTTGAATAACGGGACAGTGAGCTGGAAATCTTCCGAGCAAGATAACTGTTGCCGAATAAACAACAAATGCGGATTATTGCTGCAGCTGAGGCAGCAGCATAGAAGCCATTTGGATCGAAAAAATCTAATTAGATTAGATATAGTTCTGTTAGCAGCTGAGCTAGGCGTCAGCACAGGCTAAGGAATTAAAGGTCTCATCGACGATCCAGATATATACTTCTATATCATCTGATTCGTTCGGATCATACATCGTGGCGATGTGATGATCGTGTAAATCGCGTCAAACGATAATCAAAAAATCCGCTGACGAAAACCTTTCCTCAGCAATTTGAGCGAACCGTACATAGTTCGGGTGTTAGGACACTTGAGTGACTGGCTATGTGCCAAGTGGGAGATTGTTGGACAATATGACCCATAGCGTCACTATTTGCACAGATCATTGTGTTGTTGTAGCAAATTAACTATGTGACAAGGAAATTGCACTCTCATCATTTGTGATTAGATCACCATAGATATATAAATGAAGAGAGGTCCCTATGATTAGTACCTGGACTGAGAATGATATGAGACAGTATCAGTCCCGAAGGTTTAATCATTAAATATCCCTAGCCGTAGTATTATCGAGACTGGACATCGATAATGCGGAATAGGCTAGTATTGCACTTGTGCGCGTTTGTGAGGGCACAACGGCATAGTTCTCATATATATAGTATTGGATACTTATGCAAGTGCGATAGGAGGTCGTGTTTCACCGATGGTACGGGAAACAGCTTCGCTCTGGATAGACCCCTCGGAATCCCATTGGTATTATGACTATGTGTCTATGGGAGGCCGAAATCAAGGTAGGTGTGTATGGTCTTAACCTGAGACTTACATCGCTAATACTTACGATAATCGATAGACTTTGGTCTTGGTGGTAGGGGACTTAAACGGGTTCTGAGTACACCACTTCTGGGTTTATCAGAGAGTCGTAGAGTATTGGGTGTGATGTCAAGATGGAAGTATCACTTCAGTCATATTGGAGATGATGTCACGCAGGATACGGTATTAGTGCTCTTAAGTGCTGCGCGGCCATCGGGATATTATGACAAGGTCATGTATATCCGATTATAGAGACTAGTTACCAGACATCCGACATGTGCTTCGTACGGGGCAGACACTTATCCAGCCCCAGGCCTAGCACGTGATTATCCGATACTGGGCCGATATACACAATACTACGGTATACTACGCTTGATACAGATCTATATATTCCTGTAAGAATATTCTGGAGAATTGGGTAGGCATGGCGCTTTGCTAGAAGCCAACCTTGTCTTGTAAATCGATATAAACGTAGTACGAGGTACTTACGTGTTCGGACAGTCCGACGATCGTATTTACTGCCAACATATCCGGAGATCTCATGGGTCGCTTCCTGAAGATTCACCGATGACGTATGACTCGCACTTTGATTAATCTGGGATTAATTAGAAGAGAGAGATAGAAGATTAATCTGGGATTATTAGTAGAGAGAGAGAAAATTAATCTGGGATTAATTGCGGAGATATTTTATCTGGATAAAATATCGTTAAAGAGAGAGAACGATTAATTTGGAATTAATCGATAAAAAATATATTCGATATATATTAGAAATTGGATTTCGACGCGGAATTAAAATTAGATTTTAATTCGGGCGAACGAATTAATTTAGAATTAATTCGTTAGCGACGTGAATAGTGAATTCGCTAGGCGTAATCACTTAATTACGACGCGACGGAAAATTCGTTAATTTGGAATTAGCGAACCCGAGCCCGAGAGTGATTGCGAGCGCATTCGCATTTCGAATTCGAGCGCGGCACGCAAGTCACATCAAGCGTCAAATCGCTAGTCGCGTCAATCGTCAAATCAATTGTCACTTTGAGTGATGTGACTTGACAACATGTCACTTATTAAAGTGGATGTGATGTGATGTGATAAAGTAAAAGTTGAAATGATGAAAGTTTTGCTTTTTTGACTTTTGTATTTGTAAATGAAAAGGCTTTTGTATTTGATTTATTTTGGAAATAAAATATAAATATAAGTAAAACAATTGCCTTCTCTCTCTCACACATGCAGTACACGGTTTTCTCTCATCTTCCCTCTCTTTTTCTTCTTCATCTCCTTCACGCATGGTGCGATTTCTTCTCTTATTTTTCTGGTTTCACGAAAATTTGAGAAGCAAAATGGAAGATGAACAAGTGCTAGCACACCTTGAGTATACATAGGTGATAGGGAAGTGTCTTCATGAGCTTGGAAAGCTTGAAGCTTTGAGCTTCAATGGTGCTCATCAATGGCCGAACATGGAGGAAGCCGAACCAGTCACCACCGTGCGTTCACTGCAGTTCCAGAAGCCATTGCCGAGCTTGGAGGGAGCTAAAAATGCATGTTCTTCATTTCATCAAAACCGTTCAATGTGAGTTATGTTTCCGCCTTACTCCTTTGATGGTTTATATGCGGTTTTTATGCATGATTTGTGATCCTTGGGACTTTGATTTAACTCTTACACATCTCCACTATGACTGGAGTGATACTTCCATATGGACATCACACCCAATACACTACGATTCTCAATATACCCAGAAGAGGCGTACACAGAACCGATTAAAGCCCTGGACAACCAAAACCAAAGTATATTGATTAGCGGTGCAAGTCTCAGGTTAAGACCAAATACACCTACCCTGATTCGGACTTCCATAGACACATAGTCATACTACAAATGGAATTCCGAGGGGTCTATCCAGAGCGAAGCTGTTTCCGTACCATCGGAAAACATAACCTCCTATTACACTTGCATGAGTATCCAATACCCAAATATATGAGAACTATGTCGTTATACTCCCATAACACACACAAGTGCAATACTAGTCTATTCCACATTGTCGATGTCCAATCTCGATAATACTCCGACTAGGGATTTTTTAATGATTAAACCTTCATGGATTGATACTGTCTCATATATTATCAATCCGGAACTAATTATATGGACTCTTATCATTTATATATCCCGGTAATCCAATTACAAATGATAAAAGAGCAATTTCCTTTGTCACATAGTTAATTTGTAAAACAACATCATGTTCTGTACAAATAGTGATGCTATGGGTCATAATTGTCCAACACAAAAGGTTACACGCAGCGACCTGGCATCGACTACGATGAAACTTTTTCGCCAGTAGCTATGCTTAAGTCTATTAGGATTTTGCTTTAAATAGCTGCGTATCATGACTACGAGATTTGGAAAATGGATGTCAAAACGGCTTTTCTAAACTGATTTCTTGATGAAGAAATCTATATGGAACAGCCGGAAGGTTTTGTGTCCAGCGAAAACTCGATTATGGTATGTAAGCTTAAGAAGTCCATTTAAGGATTTAAACAAGCTTCGCGAAGTTGTAATCTTTGATTCGATGAGATTATTAGATCGTTTGGTTTTCTCAAGAATCATTGGGAATGATATAGGGATGATGCAAGGCGTCAAAGCTTACCTCTGTAAGAATTTCTCCATGAAGGACCTGGGAGAAGCTTCCTATGTTTTAGGCATAAAACTCTATAAAGATAGAGAAAGGAAGCTGATTGGGTTATCCCAATCAACGTACATAGATAAGATCTTGGAATGGTATAATTTTGGTAACTGTAAGACAGCAAATATACCGTTCATACATGGATCTTTCAAAGAAGATTAGTCCACAAACAGAAGATGAGAAGGTTATAATGTCTAACCAACCTTATGTTTCGTGTTTGGGTAGGATAATGTATGCCATGTGTTGGGTTCTCCTAGAACATGCCAATGATCTATTAAGCATAAATAAGTGTGAATAATCGAAGTAAGATTGCGGAAAAATACTTACAACAATCGGTTATGGCAGATATAGAGATAACAAAAATTTCCAACCTTTATGTAGTGCTCCAAGCTCTCCTTTGTATGAATGGTTTAGCTCCAAGCTTGATCTTTGAATTCCAAACTCAAGGGGATAGTTTCCCTATCACCTTTGTAGACTCTTTTAAGTGCTAGCTTTGGAAGAAATTGCAACAAAATCTTCCTATTGTGAGAAGAAACTCTCGGCAATGGAGGGAGATGAAGGGAGAGAAGGTTTCGGTTTTTGCAAGTTGAGGGAGTGAGAAGTGTTTCAATTTTTGTTTAATGTATTACTGATTTCAAAAATCAAAATCCATTTACAAAAGTCAAGTTCGTAAAATATCTATCACAAGTCTAACTTGTGTAAGTTACAAGTTAACAACAAATCCTCACTAACTTCCATCACCAAAAAGTGATGAGATTGACTAGTGATGTGACTTGATGTGGGCCCCACTTTAATTCAAAATTCGAGTGGGCCCGCAAAACACATATCGGGCTCGGATTCGTTAATTCTCAATTAACAAATTTTCCGTTGCGACTTAATTAAATCAAATTTAATTAAATAATAATGCCTTACAAATTATTATGAAAGTCGCTTACGAATTAATTCTAAATTAATTCATTGGCCCGAATTAAAATCCAATTTTAATTCCGCTTTGAAATCTAATTTCGATTAATATATCGAATATATTATTTAATCGATTAATTCCAAATTAATCGTTCTCTCTCTTCTAATCGAATTTTATCCCAGATAAATTATTGCCGTAATTAATCCTAGATTAATTTTCTCTCTCTCATAATTAATCCCAAATTAATTCTATTCGAGTCAAACGTCATTGGTGAATCTTCGGGAAGCGACCCACGAGATCCCTGGATATGTTTGCGGTAAATCCGGTCGTCGGACTATCCGAGTACGTGCGTACCCCGTACCACGTTCTTACCGATTTACAAGACATGGTTGGCTTCTAGCAAATCACTATGCCTACCCAATTCTCCAGAAATATTCTTTACGAAATATATAATCTATATCAAGCGTAGTATACCAAGTATTGCGTATTGTAATCCAATATCTGATGTCACATGAAAGGCTTGGGACTGGAATAGTGTTTGCCCTGTACGAAACATATATCAGATCACTAGCAACTAGTCTCTTTAATCGAATAATCATGACCTTGTCATATTATCCCGATAGTTGCAACATAATAGAGTACCAGTTTTGTATCCATACGTGATCATCATCTCCATATGACTGAAGTGATACTTCCATCTTGACATCACACCCAATACACTACGATTCTCGATAAACCCAGAAGAGGCATACACAGAACCTGCTAAAGCCCTGGATGACCAAAACCAAAGCGTACTGATTGTCGCAAGTATTAGCAATGCAAGTCTCAGGTTAAGACCAAATACACCTACCCTGATGCGGATCCCCCTAGACACATAGTCATACTACCAATGGGATTCTGCGGGGTCTATCCAAAGCGAAGCTGTTTCCGTACTATCGGTAAACAGAACCTCCTATTACACTTGCATGAGTATCCAATACCCAAATATATGAGAACTATGATGTTACGCTTCCATAACGCGCACAAGTGTATTACTAGCCTATTCCGTATTATCGATGTCCAGTCTGGATAATACTACGACTTTGGATATTTAATGATTAAACCTTTAGTGGATTGATACTGTCTCATATCTTATAATCCGGAACTAATCATAAGGACTTTTATCATTTATATATATAAGTAATCTAATTATAAAATGATAAAATGGCAATTTCCTTTGTCACATAGTTAATTTGTACAAAAACCACAATGTCTTTTACAAATAGTGATGTTATGGGTCATAATTGTCCAACAATCTCCCACTTGGCCTATAGCCAATCACTCAAGTATCTAACACCTGAACTATGTACATGTCGCTCAAACATTTGCTGAGGAATAACTTTCGTCAACGGATCTGCAATGTTATCATCTGATGCAACCTTCTCGATCTTCACATCACCACGATGT
Source organism: Zanthoxylum bungeanum (assembly GCA_019454045.1). Taxonomy (NCBI): domain Eukaryota; kingdom Viridiplantae; phylum Streptophyta; class Magnoliopsida; order Sapindales; family Rutaceae; genus Zanthoxylum; species Zanthoxylum bungeanum. The sequence continues at coordinate 62,211 of SKCR01035455.1, read as the reverse complement.
ATGATCTTATGAATCAAATGGAAATGTCGAAGAACATGCTTGGATCGTTGATGAGACCGTGGTTCCTTAGCCTGCGTTATAGCCCCGTTATTTTCACAATACAAAGGAACAGTCTCAGCTGCTAACGGAACTACTCCTAATCCAATTAGGAATTTACAGATCCAAACTGCCTCTTTTGCTGCCTCAGCTGCATCGATATATTCCTCTTCTGTTGTTGAATCGGCAATAGTCTCTTACTTGGAAGATTTCCAGCTTACTGCTCCATTGTTCAAACAAAATATGTACCCAGATTGCGACTTACAGTCATCTTTATCGGTTTGGAAACTTGCATCGGTAAACCCAGTTACCTCAAGTTCTCACTCTCCATAGATTAAGAAAACATCCTTAGTTCGTCTAAGATACTTCAGGATGTTCTTAACTGCAACCCAATGACCATCAACTGGATCGGCCTGATAGCGACTACACATGCTCAAAGCATATGAGACATTAGGTCGCATACATATCATGGCATACATGATCGATCCGACTGTAGAAACGAACGGGATCCGACTCATGTTGTCTATCTCATCTTGAGTTTTAGGACACATGTCATTAGATAGAGTGACGCCATGTGACACTGGCAACAGTCACCTCTTAGACTATTCCATGTTGAATTTCTTCAACACTTTGTCAATATATGTGCTCTGGGAGAGTCCAAGCAGCTTTCTAGATCTATCCCGATAGATCTTTATTCCCAGAATAAAGGCTGCTTCTCCCAGATCTTTCATGGAGAATTTTAAAAAAGCCAAGCTTTCACCGATTGTAGCATGAGAATGTCATTGCCAATAAGCAATACATCATCAACGTAAAGGACAATGAATGTCAGTGCACTCCCACTAACCTTCTTATATACACAAGGATCATACTCATTTTGAAAGAAATCATATTCTTTTATGATCTCATCAAAACGTTGGTTCCAAGAACGCGATGCTTGCTTCAATCCATAAATGGATCAATTTAACTTGCAGACCTTGTTTGCATGTTTTGGTATGACAAAACCGTCATGCTGTTGCATATAAACATCCTCCAAAAGGTTTCCGTTAAGGAAATCGGTTTTGACGTCCATCTGTCATAATTCGTAATCGAAATATGCAGCAATAGCAAGCATTATCCGAATGGATTTAATCATGGCAACATATGAAAAAGTTTCATCGTAATCGACACCGTGTCGTTGATGATACCCTTTCGCTACAAGCCTAGCTTTGTATGTTTGTATGTTGCCATCCATGTCGGTCTTCTTCTTGAAGACCCATTTGCAACCAATAGGCTTTACGCCTTCTGGTGCATCAACCAGTGTCCAAACTTGGTTGGTGTACATGGAATCCATTTCGGATTTCATGGCATCTTGCCATAAAGCGGAGTCGATACCTTGTATCACTTCCTCATACGTAGCCGGTTCGTCTTCCTCAATAAGATTAATATCTACATAAGGTGAGATCAGAAACCCATACCTCTCAGGTTATTTTCTGACTCTCTCCGACCTACGCGGTTCTTGTGTATTCGAAGATTATGGTACAGTCTCATCCTTGATGAACTGTTAATGTTTCATTAAAGATTTTGTGCCAGAAACAGTATCACTATGATTTTCATCGAGTTCTACTTTCCTCCCACTTACCACTGCATTTAGGAATCCTTTTCGAGGAAAACCGCATGTAGAGCAACAAATATTTTATTCTCTTGTGGTTGGTAGAAGTAATATCCTTTGGTTTCCCTAAAATAACCTATAAATAGACACTTATCTGATTTGGGTTCTAGTTTGGTACCATCCAAACGTTTAACGTATGCCCAGCATCCCCAAATCTTCAGGAATGAGAAACCAGGTTTCTTTCCTGTCCATATTTCATATGGAGTCTGTTGAACAGACTTTGACAAAACCTTATTCAAAATAAGTATTGCACTGTTCAATACATATCCCCAGAAGGAAATTGGTAGCTTTGTGCTACTCATCATAGACCTTACCATGTCCAACAAAGTTCGATTTCTCCGTTCGGACACACCGTTTAATTGAGGTGTTCCGGGAGGAGTCCACTGTGAAAGAATACCATACTCTTTCAAGTAATCGATAAACTCATTGCTCAAGTATTCTCCATCACGGTCCGACCGTAATGTTTTAATACTTTCGCCGGTCTATTTTTCTACTTCATGTCGAAACTCTTTGAATTTCTCAAAGGTTTCAGACTTGTGTCTCATAAGATACACATAACCATAACGCTATGCATCATCCGTAAAGGTTACGAAGTATTCATATCCACCTCTAGCCTGGCTAGACATGGGCCCACATACGTCACTATGAACGAGGGCTAACAGTTCGGTGGCACGTGCACCTTTACCGCTATAAGGTGTTTTTAGGCATTTTGCTTAATAAACAAGATTCGCATACGTCATATGGATTTGGATCAAATCTGTCCAAGTACCCACTCTTCGAAAGTGTGGATATGCGAGTCTTGTTAATGTGTCCTATACGACAATGCCACATATAAGTTTCATCTTTGTTACTTAATTTAAGCCTTTTGTTTGTTACATTATATGTTTGAGATTGATTTATATTCAAAATATAAAGACCATTATTCACATCAGCACTACATATCTCAATATGATTTTTATACACAAAACACCGAGTGTTTTTATATACAAAAGTATGCCCATATTGGGCTAATAAAGATACATAAATAATATTCCAAGTCAAACTAGGTACATAATAACAGTCCGATAGATTTAGTACATACCTTGATGGCAGTTCCAAAATGTAGGTCCCAACAGCCAAAACGGTGACTCTAGTCACATTTCCAACTCGGAGGTCTATCTCTCCTGAAGCCAGTCTCCTGCTAATCTGCAGATCATGCACATCAGTACATATATGAGTACCACATCCAGAATCAAAAATCCAATTTTTAAGACTAGAAGTAGACATGTTTTTTTCTATAACAAACATACCTGAAGCCAGAGCCTTACTCGCCTTCACTTCCTTCATGTGAGCCTTGTACTCACGGCAGTCACGCTTCCAGTGACCCCGTTTGCCACACTGCAGGCAGACATCTTGGGATTTATTGACCGGCGTAAACACACACGTATAACGCAAGCGCACGTATCGTTCAAGTAGTATAAAAATATCGATACCACGGGGACTTAATTTCTACTGTTGTTATTAATTATTGATACTATTTATTTACAGGTATCTAATTATAGGGAGAAAAGAATGATTGATTTTGTTGGTTGAATGTGGATTTACTAATTAAAATAAAAACAGACTCAAAAGAAAATACTAAGGAAAATAAAAGACTCAAGATCTAGGGTCGTGACTCCACACAATATTATTCTAAAGATGAATTGATTCTCTTACATATGTCTAATACATCAGTTTGCTAACCTGGAACACGAAAATATGCAAAAGCCTATGTCGATGGTCAGACTATTGGACAATTATGACCAATAGCATCACTATTTGTACAAAACATGATGTTGTTGTACAATTAACTATGTGACAAAGGAAATTGCTCTTTTATCATTTGTAATTGGATTACCGGGATATATAAATGATAAAAGTCCATATGTTTAGTTCCGGACTAATAAGATATGAGAAATTATTAATCCACTAAGGTTTAATCATTAAAATATCCCTAGTCGTAGTATTATCGAGATTGGACATCGATAATGCGGAATAGACTAGTATTGCACTTGTGCGTGTTATGAGAGCATAACGGCATAGTTCTCATATATTTGGGTATTGGATACTCATGCAAGTGTAATAGGAGGTTGTGTTTACCGATGGTACGGAAACAGGTTCGCTCTGGATAGACCCCTCAGAATTCCATTGGTAGTATGACTATGTGTCTATGGAAGTCCGTATCAGGGTAGGTGTATTTGGTCTTAACCTGAGACTTGCATCGCTAATACTTGCGACAATCAATATACTTTGGTTTTCGTCGTCCGAGGCTTTAACAGGTTCCGTGTACGCCTCTTCTGGGTATATTGAGAATCATAGTGTATTGGGTGTGATGTCAAGATGGAAGTATCACTTCAGTCATATGGAGATGATGATCACGTGGGATAATGAACTGGTACTCTTGTATGCTGCAGCTATCGGGATAATATGACTAGGTCATGTTTATCCGATTATAGAGACTATTTACCAGAGATCCGATATGTGCTTCGTACGGGGCAGACACAATTCCAGCCCCAAGCCTAGCATGTGACATCTGATACTGGATCGTAATATGCAATACTACGTATACTACGCCTGACAAAGATTACATATTCCTTTAGAGAATATTTCTGGAGAATTGGGTAGGCACGGTGCTTTGCTAGAAGCCAACCGTGTCTTGTAAATCGGTAAGAACGTGGTACCAGGTACACACGATTCGGATAGTCCGATGACCGTATTTATTGCCAACATATCCAAGGATCTCTTGGGTCGCCTCCTGAAGATTCACCGATGATGTTTGACTCGAACAGATAATTAATCTGGGAAATAATTATGAGAAAGAAAATTAATCTGGGATTAATTACGGCAGGTAATTAATCTGGGAATTAATTATGAAAGAGAATGAATTAATCTAGGATTAATTGCGACGAGAATTTATCTGGGATTAAATTCGTCGAGAAGAGAGAAGGCTATTAATTTGGAATTAATCGGCAAAATAAATTTAATAGTTAAATTAGATTTTTCTATTTAATTTATTTATTTGGGCTAAAATAAAATATTGGATATATTAATTGAAATTAGATTTCAATGCGGAATTAAAATTGGATTTTAATTCAAGGGAACAAATTAATTTGGAATTAATTCGTGAGCGACTTCCGAATAATTTTTCTAGGCATTATTATTTAATTAAATTAGATTTAATTACGTTGCGACGGAAAATTTGTTTAATCGGATTAAACGAAACTTATCCCGAAGTGTGTTGTGTAAGCCCACTTGAATTTTGAATTTAAAGTGGGGCCCACCAACTTACATCACTTGTCATTCAAGTTGATGGAAGTGGTTGAGAGCTTTAATGAAAGCTTCTCCAACACACTTTGTGTTTTGTTTTGCTTTTGAAAAGCATATACACATTTTGTGTGAGTTGACTTGGTCAATTGTCTTTATAAAACACAAAACATATTTCTCTCTCTCCTTTGTCTTCTCCTTGGCCGAAACTTGTAGGCTTTCTCCATGGAATTTTTGTTTTAAAATTCAAGCTTGCTAGCACAATTAGAGTCAAAGGAAGGTGATAGGGAGACTCACCCGAGAGTTTGGAACTCGTCTTCAAGCTCCGAAGCTTCCAACACATCCAACAAAAGTGGAAATTTTTGAAATCTCCTCAACCAATCAATCTGAGTATTCCACAACTCTCTTTGATTATTCGCACTTCTATCATGCTTAGTGATATTGGGACATGTCTTGGATACTAACAATGGTATCTAGAGCCATCCTAAGCTTGATTTGGAATTCTAGGGTTCATGGACTTTATTTAGGGTTTTTATGTTTAGAACATAATTTCTTCAAATTGATGATTTGGTTGAGCTTATATGATGTTGAATTGGATTTGTGCATTGTTGGATTTGTGAAATATTGATTAGATCAAAAATCCCCAAATCCTATGGGTTGACCGAAAATATACCCTAGATAAGCTCATTGGAATTTTTGAAATTTGACATATTGGATGTGTTGTTGGCATGAAATGTATATTGGATGTTGATTTAATTGGATTGGAATCAAATCGCATAATTATTTCTTGTCAAAACCGTGAGCATGAAGCATGTTATAATGAATTGTTTTGCTTCAATTTATGTTGGACATGAATTGGAATTAAAGATCATAATTAATTGGATTAATTAAATGTTTTGAAAACATTAGATTAGTTAATTAATTGTGTTAATTACACTTGAATTGAATTAATTTGTGATTTGGAATAATGAGTTAATTTAATTTGTTGTATTTGGACTTAATGGGCTTGGTTGGGCCATGTTTGGTTTAGGATAATTGGTTGGATCCAATTGGGCCTAAAACCATTTCCATAAAGTCCAAATATGACAATTGGGCCTAATGGGCCTAAATTGATTTTGGCATAGGGTGATTCCTAATTGGGCCTTGGCATCTTGGGTTTGACCCATAATTGCCAAAGCCATGCCTAATGATTTAATTGAAAGCCCATTGGACTTTAATTGAAAGGTATCGGATACTAATTGGGCCTTTGAGAACCATAAAGATTGGATTTGGAATCCAAGTCTAAAAGGAACTTTTAAAAGTGTAATTATTTAATTTGGAATTAAATATGAATTAGTATTGAATATAATTTAAATTGGATTTAAAATTATAGTTCGATATAATTAAAGAATATGTACTTTGAGTAATTATTCTTAAACGAGTTGGACTCGCGCAAATCGAATCGTTGTTTGAACATTGGATGGTCAATAATTAAATATTAATTAGATTAAATTAGATTGATTGATAACATGCTATGTGTGAATACTTGGATGTATGTATGAATAATGTATATCAGATGGATATTAGTTGGGTGAGGGAAATTTTGGAAATTGTTGTAATGAATTTAGAATTTATTAAATTGGACCTGCGTGTCCAGCCTATTACCTCTTTCCTCATTGTATTTCTATTCTCACATATTCCCCTCAATGTAAATGAGGTTTCTTTAGAAGTAAGAATAGTGCTAGCGGGAGAGAGGAAAGAGAGAGATTTGTTATAGGAACAAAATATTTTAAATATCCATCCGCATATCATTATTAATTTATTTACCGCGCCTTATTATGCTTTTAGAATGCATGCTTAAGGGTGTATGATGAGACCTAATCAAAGATAATTAATTGGTTTCCAATTACGCGAAAAATCCTCAACAATGTTAAGCGTTTTCCTTCCATTGAGTGATTCTCTCTCAAGATCCAAGATTGGCACTGGTTTGTTGGCCAAAGTTAATACCTTTGTCCATCGCGGATGTGTTTGAATCATGAAGGCTTTGTTCCATATTGCATGTCTTGTCCAAGTTGTGATTTGTTGGCCAAAGTCAAAATCACTTCTTGTCCATCGACATCGATTACGAAGCTTTCAAAAGTCAATGGGTCCCGCTTAACTGGAATCATTAAGCTTGTTGTGCCAAAGCCAAGGCTTAGTTGATTCAGAGGAAAAAGGTTAGGGAATATATCGAATATATTGGCATATATTAGATATATGTTTCGGACTTGGATGTCCACCTACTGGATCTAGGAATTGGATGAGATCCAATTGATCTTAGAGATCTACATAGTTAAATATCATACAATTTGTTGGCCAAAGTCAAGGTTGTGTGTTATTTAACGGGATCCTAGCCCACTAGGAAACTATGTTTCCTGAGTACTCAAAAGAGGGTTAGAGGATCGCCGAAAAATAGTGGGAGGCAAGTATTAAATTTGCAATTTCGTTTAGATACTTGCCAATACGCGCTCATTTTAATTTTCCGTCATTAAAAATAAATATATTCGTTGGACTAATATTTAATTGTTGTTTTAAATTAAACAGTTGGACTGTATTCAAACTAATTCATTTATAGTTGATTATATAATTGGATTATAGTAATCAATATATTTGAATTTAACCAATCAAATAATAGTTGATTATATAGTTAGACTATAGTAATCATTATATTCAATTGTACCCGAAATCGTTGATTGGATAGTTGGACTATTGGAATCAAGATAACTGAAATATTAGCGTTTAAAACATAATCCTAGGTGAAATAATTTTTAAACGGCTTTAATTTTTAGATTGGGAATATTGTTGGACAGTTATGACCCATAGCGTCACTATTTGTACAGATCATGGTGTTGTTGTACAAATTAACTATGTGACAAAGTAAATTGCTCTTTTATCATTTGTGATTAGATCACCAAGATGTATAAATGATGAAAGGTCCATATGATTAGTTCCTAGATTGAGATGATATGAGACAGTATCAATCTATAAAGGTTTAATCATTAAATATCCCTAGTCGTAGTATTATCGAGATTGGACATCGATAATGCGGAATAAACTAGTATTTCACTTGTGCGCGTTGTGGGAGCATAACATCATAGTTCTCATATATTTGGGTATAGGATACTCATGCAAGTGTAGTAGGAGGTTGTGTTTTACCGATGGTACGGAAAACAGCTTCGCTCTGGATAGACCCCTCGAAATTCCATTGGTAGTATTACTATGTGTCTATGGAAGTCCGAATCAGGGTAGGTGTATTTGGTCTTAACCTGAGACTTGCACCGCTAATACTTACGACAATCAATGTACTTTGGTTTTGGTCATCCAGGGCTTTAACAAGTTCTGTGTACGCCTCTTCTGGGTATATTGAGAATCGTAGTGTATTGGGTGTGATGTCGAGATGGAAATATCACTCCAGTAATAGTGGAGATGATGATCACGTAGGATACGGAACTGGTTCTCTTATATGCTGCAGCTATCGGGATATTATGACTAGGTCATGTTTATCCGATTATAGAGACTAGTTACCAGAGATCCGATATGTGCTTCGTACGGGGCATACACATTTCCAGCCCCAGGCCTTGCACGTGACATCCGATACTGGATCGAAATACGCAATACTATGTGTACTACGCCTGATATAGATCACATATTCATGTAAGAATATTTCTGGAGAATTGGGTAGGCATGGCGCTTTGCTAGAATCCAACCTTGTCTTGTAAATCGGTAAAAACGTAGTACTAGGTACGTACGTGTTTGGATAGTCCAACGACCGTATTTACTGCCAACATATCCGGGGATCTCATGGGTCGCTTCCCAAAGATTCACCGATGACGTATGACTCGCACTTTATTAATCAGAGATTAATTAATGAGAGAGATAAAATTAATCTGGGATTAATTGCGGAGATATTTTATCTGGGATAAAATATTAATTAAAGAGAGAGAACGATTAATTTGGAATTAATCGATAAAGTAATATATTCGATATATTATATGAAATTGGATTTCGATGCGGAATTAAAATTAGATTTTAATTCTGGCGAATGAGTTAATTTAGAATTAATTTGTTAGCGACGTGAATAGTAATTTTACTAGGCAAAGTTATTTAATTAAATTAGATTTAATTTCGTCGCAACAGAAAATTCGTTAATTTGGAATTAGCGAACCCGAGCCCGGGAATGTTTGCGGACGCACTCGCATTTTGAATTCAAGTGCGGCCACAATTCACATCACGCGTCATATCACTCGTCATTCATGTGATGGATGTCTTATCACTTTGAGTGATTGACACAATGTCACTATTCATGATTGATGTAAGTGGTTGGAAAGCTTTTGATGGCTTGAAAGACATTTATCAATATTTTATTTGATATTTGACTTTTGATTTTTGTGTATTAGATAAACAAAAACATAAACAAAATATCTCTCTCTCTCATTCTAATGTATTCGGCCAAGAGGCCTTTCTTCTTTATCTCTCCCATTTTGGCACTTGGTGCCATTTTATTCTAAGACTTGGCTTGGCCGAGACATGCAAGGAAGATTAGGAAGTTTTGCGGAAAAATTTCCGGAGTGCTAGCACGCTTTAGGAGTCTTGCGAAGGTGATAGGGAACCGCACCCGTGAGCATGGAATCATCATTGAAAGCTTCAAGCTTGGAGCATCAATGGAGGACCATGGCCGAAAATCTTGGAGAGCACAAAAGCCCCACTACCGAGAGCTTCAATGGAGCTTCAAAGAATTTTTTGTGTTCGTCGCATCGCACAACCGATCATTGTGAGTATTCTGCACCTCCTTGATGTATTCGCATATTGTTTCATTGCTTAAATCGATCTCGGTTAGACCGTATAAACCCAACAATGGTATTAGAGCGAGGTTGAGCATGAAACTTGAACTTAGGGTTAAAATTGGGTAAATTGTATTTGAGCATGATTTGATAAAATTACCTGATTGAGTATGCTTAAATGATGTTTAATTGAAGTTGTATTGGATCAATTTCATGAAAAGTTGATTGGATCAATTTTTGCCCAGATCTTAGGCTTGGCCGAGAGTTTCACTGCCCTTTGTCATGGTGATTTTTTGATTTATGATTCATTGGATGAGTTGAAATCATTCGGGAATGTTGATTGTGGATTTAATTGGATTGAAACCGAATCGGACATGAAAAACCCCAAATTGCCGTGAGTTATATAGCATATGAAAATGAGTTGATTTTTGATTAAAATGTGTTGGACATGTTATGATGTTAATGAGCATAATTAATTGTACAAATTTGTGTTTTGGAAATGTTAATTTGGTTAATTAATTATGGCATACACTTTGGTTAATTAAGTTATGAATTTGGAATTTGGTAATTTAATTAATTGGGCATATTTTGGAAATTGGGCTTGAAAATTTATAATTTGGCTTAATGGGCTTGGTTGTACCAAGATTGGTTTAGGCTAAATTGGTTGGATCCAATTGGGCCCAAAACCATATCCATAAAGTCCAATTATAACTAATGGACTTTTAATATTAATTGGGCCTAATGGGCCTAAATTGGTTTCTTGGCAAATAAGGGTGATTCCTTAAATGGGCTTTGGTATTTGGGTTTGACCAAATTGACCAAAAGTCCATGCCTTAGAAATTAATTAAAAGCCCATTGGACTTTAAATAAATTAACATTGGATGTTAATCGGGCTTTGAGACCCGTAACAATTAGATTTAGAATCTAAGTCGTAAAGGTTGTTAATAAAGTGTAATATTTAATTTTAAATTAAATAATGAATTAGTATTAAATACATATTAAATTGGATTTAATGTTGTAGTTTAATTTAATTCAAGAATTCGTACTTTGAGTACTTATTCGCGAAACGAGTTTGACTCGAGCAAAATCAAATCGTTGTTTGAACATTGGATGGTCATTAATATTCATTAATTAATTGGATTAGATTGATTGATAACATGATTGAGTGAATACATGGTTGCGATGCATGAATAATGTATATCAGATGGATATTAGATGGGTGGGGCATTTTGGAAATTGTTGTAATAAATTTAGAATTTATAAATTGGACCTGCGTGTCCAGCCTATTACCTCCTTACTCTTTGTATTTCTCTTCTCACCTATTCCCCTCAATGTAAATGAGGTTTCTTTAGAAGTGTTATGTAACGGGTAGAAGTAATACTTGTTCTAGCGGAGAGAGGAAAGGAGAGATTTTTTTTTAGGAACAATGTGTTAAAGTATCCATCTGCATATCATTATTATTTTATTTTATGAGCCGTATTATGTGTTTAGAATGCATGTTTAAGGGTGTATGATGATGAGACCTTAACAAAGATAATTAATTGGTTGCCAATTGCACGTGAAAAACCCTCAACATCATATTAAGCGTTTTTCCTTCCATTGAGTGATTCTTACTCAAGATCCAAGACTGGCATTGGTTTTTTGGCCAAAGTCAAGACCTTTGTCCGTCGAGGATGTGTTTGAATCATGAAGGCTTTGTTCCATATCGGTGTCTTGTCCAAGTTGTGATTTGTTGGCCAAAGTCAAGATCATTTCTTGTCCATCGACATTGATTACGAAGCTTTCCATGGTCAATGGGTTCCGCTTAACTGGGATCACTAAGTTTGTTGTGCCAAAGCCAAGGCTTAGTTGATTCAGAGGAAAAAGGTTAGGCAATGTATAGGATATATTGGCATATATAAGATATATGTTTCGGACTTGGATGTCCACCTACTGGATCTAGGAATTGGATGGGATCCAATTGATCTCAGAGATCTACCTAGTTAATTATCATACAATTTGTTGGCCAAAGTCAAGATTGTGTGTTATTTAACGGGATCCTAGCCCACTAGGAAACAAGGTTTCCCGAGTACTCCACAGAGGGTTAGAAGCTCGCCGAAAAATAGTGGGAGGCAAGTATTAAATTTGCAATATTCGTTTAGTTACTTGCCATACGCGCTCATACAAATATTTCGTCAAATATATTAATATATTAGTTGGACTAATATTTAATAGTTGTTTTGATTAACAGTTGGACTGTATTCAAACTATTTCATTTATAGTTGATTATATAATTGGATTATAGTAATGAATATATTTGAATTAACAAAATTAAATTATAGTTGATTTTATAATTGGATTATAGTAATCAATATAATTGAATTAACTAATTAAATTATAATTGATTATATAGTTGGACTATAGCAATCATTATAACAATAGTACCTAAAATCGTTGATTAAATAGTTGGACTATTAGAATCAAGATAATTGAAAGATTAGGTTTAAAACATAATCCTGGGTGAAAATGTTATTAAACGACTTTATTTTCAAATTGGGAATAAAACTTCAGGATAGTCCTGAAAGTCGAGAAGTTACTTTATTTGATATAGTGACGTCTCGAGCCTAACTCGGAGTTGAGCAAATAGTGGAGCATGATCTTTGGAAGATTCATGTGATGATAACTTTAGTGCTTAATCCATTAAGCTTGCCAAATAGACTCCTTAATTTCTTAAATCAGAACTAGGATTAGATCCTTATAGTATGATATTAAAATTGAAGGATCTTCATAGATCTATACTTAGATCTTAGAAATAAAGATTGCAATAGTAAACTCTTGGAGAGTTAATGGTATACTCAAGGAGACAAAGCCAAAGTTTGCAATAAGGCAAGAAGCGCAAGGCGCGCATCTTATTTCGACATTCCGGAAGGCCAAGGCTTGGCCAAAGGCTTCTGTGGTACCGAAAAGAGCAAAGGCAAAATCAATATAATCTTCTGGGAAGATAAAGGACATATCCCAAAATATCTGCCTAAATTGTGGCAAACGGGGACACGGAAGCGTGACTGCCGTATGGACAAGGCAGACATGAAGGAATTGAAGAACGGGCAAGGCTCTGACTTCAAATATATTTGTCATAAAATATGTTCACTGCTAGTATTAAAATTGGATTTTAGATACTGGATGTGGTACATAAATATGTACTGGTGTGCATAATCTTCTGAAAAGCAGGATACTGACTTCAGTTGAGATTAAACTGCGAATTGAGAACATGACTAAAGTCGTTGTTTTAACCGTAGAAACTTAAGTTTAGGAACTACCCTTCGGGTGTGTACTTAAATTAGGAAACTGTTACAATGTAACTAGTTTGACTAGATACATTATCTCTATATCAGGGTTTAACCCGTTGCGGGTATACCTTTATATTGTAGAACACTAAAGTGTTTTATTTTATAAAGATGATATGAGATAAACACATTAGATGTGAATAACAGTATTTATATTTTGAATATAAATAAATCTCAAACGTATAACATGAAAAAAAAAATAGCTCAAAACTGAATAAATCAGTTGAAACTTAATTGTGGCATTGTTGTATGGGAAACAATTTAAACGAGACTCGTATATCCACACTTTTGAAGAGTGGGTACTAGGACAAATTTGATTCCATTCAAATAATATCTACGAATCTAGTTTATTGGGCAAAGTGCCTAAAACACTATTTACTTGGTAAAAGTGTAAGTGCCACCGATCTGTTAGCCCTGGTTCATAGTGACGTAGGTGGGCCCATATCTAGCTAGGCTAGATGTGGATATGAATATTTCGTGACCTTTACGGATGTGGTATCGTGTTATGGTTATATGTTTCCTTTGAAACACAAATCGGAAACTTTTAGAGTTTCGACACAATGTAGACAAACAGATCGGCTAAAGTATTAAACACCATGATTGGACCGTGATGAAAATACTTAAGCAATAAGTTTCTCAAATACTTGAAAGAGTATAGTATTCTTTCAATGAGGACTCCTCCCGGAACACGTCAGTATGACGGTGTGTCCGAGCAGAGAAATCTTGTTGGACATGATAATGTTAATCATGAGTCGCTTTGAGCTACCATTTCCTTCAACGGATACACATTTAACAGTGCAGAACTTATTTTGAATAAGGTTCCATAAAAATCTGTTTGACAGACTTCATATTAGATATGAACAGGAAAGAAACCGGGTTTTCTCATTCCTGAAGATTTGGGAATGCTGGGCATATGTTTGTATGATACCAAACTAGAACCCAAATCGGATAAGTGCCTAAGTTGTGGGTTATCCTAGGGAAACCAAAATATAGTACCTATACAACTCACAAGAGAACAATGCAATTGTTGCTCGCCATGCGTTTTCCTAAGAGGAATGCCTATATGCATTGGTAAGTGGGAGGAAAGTAAAACTCGATGAAAAATCGGAGTAATATTATTCCAGGCACCGATTCCTAATGGAACACAAAATAGTTCATCAAGGATGAAACTATACCAGTAATCTTCGAATACACAAGAACTAACGTAAGTCGGAGAGAGTTAGAAAACAACCTGGGGTATGGGTTTCTGATCTCACCTCATAAGGATGTCAATCTTATTGAGGAACACCAACTGACTATGTATGAGGAAGTGATACAAGGTATCGACTCCCTATTATGGCAAAGTGCCATGATATCCGAAATGGATTCCATGTATACCAACTATGTTTAGACACTAGTTGTTGTACTGCTAGGCATTGTGCATATTGGTATTATATAAGTCTTCAAGGAAGACATACATGGAAGGCAACAAACCAACGTATAAAGCTAGGCTTTTAACGGAAAGGTATCGTTATCAACATTGGGTCGATTACGACGAAACCTTTTAACTGTTGCCACGGTATATCCATTTGGATAATGCTGCATGTTTCATTTATGAAATATGGCAACTGAATGCCAAAACCGCTTTCCTTAACGGAAACCTTTTGGAGGATGTTTAAAACATCCTGACGGTTTTTGTCGTAGTAAAACTAGCAAACAAGGTTTGCAGGTTATTCGATCCAAGTATGGATTGAAGCAAGCATTGCGTTCTTGAATTATCGTTTTGATGTAATAATGATGGTGCATGATTTAATACAAAAAGGAAAATGATTCTTGTGTATATAAGGAGGTTAGTGGGAGCGCAACTGACAGTGATGTCCTAAGAAATAATGACATGTCATTTCTTGGAAATGATATTCCCATAATACAATCGGTGAAAGCTTGGCTTTCATGAAAATTCTCCGTGGAATTCTTTGGGAAAACAACTTTATTCTAGAATAAAGATCTACTGGGAGAGATTTTAAGTTGTTGATACTCTCCGAAACTCGTACATTGAAATATATGTACGCGACCTGGTGTCTCATACGCTTTGAGCATATGGAGTCACAAACAGGCCAATCCAAGTGATAGTCACTAGATTGATGTTAAGAAAATCCGTTAGTATCTTAGAAGATCTAAGGATGCTGTCTTATACTACGGAGGAGGAGAACTTGAAGTGACTGGGATCACTACTGCAAGTTTCCTAACCGATGAAAATGACTATTAGTCGTAGTAACGGTACTATAAAGTTTGAATAACGGAACAGTGAGCTGGAAATCTTCCAAGCAAGATACTGTTACCGAATAAAAACAAAAGTGGATTATTGCTACAGCTGAGGCAGCAGCATAGAAGCCTTCTGGATTGATAATAAATCTAATTAGATTAGATATAATTCTGTTAGCAGCTGAGCTAGGCTACAGCGCAGGCTAAAGAATTAATGGTCTCATCAACGATCCAGATATACACTTCGATTATTCATTTGATCAGTTCGGATCATACATCGTGACGATGTGATGATCGTATAAATCGCATCAGATTATAATCATGCAAATCCGCTGATGAAAGCATTTTCCTCAGTAGAAGTTTGAGCGAACCGTACATAGTTCGGGTGTAGGACAATTGAGTGACTGGCTATAGGCCAAGTGGGAGATTGTTTGACAGTTATGACCCATAGCGTCACTATTTATACAGATCATGGTGTTGTTGTACAAATTAACTATGTGACAAAGGAAATTGCTCTTTTATCATTTATGATTAGATCACCAAGATGTATAAATGATGAAAGGTCCATATGATTAGTTCCTTGATTGAGATGATATGAGACAGTATAAATCCATAAAGGTTTAATCATTAAATATCCCTAGTCGTAGTATTATCGAGATTGGACATCGATAATGCGGAATAGACTAGTATTACACTTGTGCGTATTGTGGGAGAATAACGACATAGTTATCATATATTTGGGTATAGGATACTCATGCAAGTGTAGTAGGAAGTTGTGTTTTACCGATGGTACGGAAAACAGCTTCGCTCTGGATAGACCCATCGGAATTCCATTGGTAGTATTACTATGTGTCTATGAAGTCCGAATCAGGGTAGGTGTATTTGGTCTTAACCTGAGACTTACACCGCTAATACTTGCGACAATCAATGTACTTTGGGTTTGGTCATCCAGGGCTTTAACAGGTTCTGTGTACGCCTCTTCTGGGTATATTGAGAATCGTAGTGTATTGGGTATGATATCGAGATGGAAGTATCACTCCAGTAATAGTGGAGATGATGATCACGTAGGATATGGAACTGGTTCTCTTATATGCTGCAGCTATCGAGATATTATGACTAGGTCATGTTAATCCAATTATAGAGACTAGTTACCAGAGATCTAATATGTGCTTCGTACGGGGCAGACACATTTCCAGCCCCAGGCCTTGCACATGACATCCGATACTGGATCGAAATACACAATACTATGTATACTACGCCTGATATATATCACATATTCATGTAAGAATATTTCTGGAGAATTGGGTAGGCATGGCGCTTTGCTAGAATCCAACCTTGTCTTGTAAATCGGTAAAAACGTAGTACTAGGTACGTACGTGTTTGGATAGTCCGAAGACCGTATTTACTGCCAACATATTCGGGGATCTCATGGGTCGCTTCCCGAAGATTCACCGATGACGTATGACTCACACTTTATTAATCTGGGATTAATTAATGAGAGAGATAAAATTAATCTGGGATTAATTGCGGAGATATTTTATCTGGGATAAAATATTATTTAAAGAGAGAGAACCATTAATTTGGAATTAATCGATAAAATAATATATTCGATATATTATACGAAATTGGATTTCGACACGGAATTAAAATTAGATTTTAATTCTGGCGAACGAGTTAATTTAGAATTAATTCGTTAGGGACGTGAATTGTAATTTTGCTAGGCAAAGTTATTTAATTAAATTAGATTTAATTTCGTCGCAACAGAAAATTCGTTAATTTGGAATTAGCGAACCCGAGCCCGGGAATGTTTGCGGACTCACTCGCATTTCGAATTCAAGTGCAGCCACAATTCACATCACGCGTCACATCACTCGTCATTCATGTGATGGATGTCTTATCACTTTGAGTGATTGACACAATGTCACTATTCATGATTGATGTAAGTGGTTGGAAAGCTTTTGATGGCTTGAAAGACATTTATCAATATTTTATTTGATATTTGACTTTTGATTTTTGTGTATTAGATAAACAAAAACATAAACAAAATATATCTCTCTCTCTCCTTCTAATGTATTCGGCCAAGAGGCCTTTCTTCTCTATCTCTCCCATTTTGGCACTTGGTGCCATTTTCTTCTAAGACTTGGCTTGGCCGAGACATGCAAGGAAGATTAGAAAGTTTTGCGGCAAAATTTCCGGAGTGCAAACACGCTTTAGGAGTCTTGCGAAGGTGATAGGGAACCGCACCCGTGAGCATGGAATCATCATTGAAAGCTTGGAGCATGGAGCATCAATGGAGGACCATGGCTGAAAATCTTGGAGAGCACAAAAGCCCACTGCCAACAGCTTCAAGGGAGCTTCAAAGAATTTTTTGTGTTCGTCGCATCGCACATCCGATCATTGTGAGTATTCCGCACCTTCTTGATGTATTCGCATATTGTTTCATTGCTTAAATCGATCCTGGTTAGACCGTATAAACCCAACAAATAGAACTCAAGATAGTCATGGGAACTGAGAAGTTACTCTATTTGATAGAGCAACCTCTCGAGCCTAAGCCCGGAGTTGAGCGAATAAGTGGAGCATGAGTTTTGGAAGACTCATGGTGATGATAACTTTTGTGCTCAATCCGTTATGCTTACCGCAATGACTCTTTAATTCCGTCGTCTGAATTAAAGATTAGATCCTTATATCATGATGTTGAAATTAAAGATCTTCATAGATATAATCTTAGATCTTAGAAGTACAAATTGCAAAAGAAGCTATTTCGCTCGCGTATGTCAGTGGGTACATCTGTCGAGCACTAGGTGTCGCAGATGATTGCTGACATCGATCAGCTAGGTTAGCTGGGCATTACCTATGTGGCCGAGACTACCAAAGATTTGATCTTATAGTCTCTACCCGAAAGCTGGGGCATGTTCATAATGAACCAAGAGTAAACTCTTGGAGAGTTGATGGCTATGCTCAAGGAGGCTGAGCCAGAGCTTCTAAAAGGGGCAAAGGCAAAATCATCGCAGTCTTCTGGGAAGAAAAATGACATATTCCAAGATGTCTGCCTAAACTGTGGCAAACGGGGTCACTGAGGCATGACTTCCGTATGGACAAGGCAGACATGAAAGAAGTGAAGAGGGGCAAGTCTCCGGCTTCAGCATGTTTGTCATTAACATGTTCACAACTAGTTTCAAAATTGGATTTTGATACTAGATGTGGTACATAAATATATGTACTGATGTGCGGGATCTGCTGATAAGCAGGAGACTGGATTCAGATGAGATTGATCTGCGAGTCAAAAACGGGACGAGAGTCGCTGTTTTAACCGTAGAAACCTAAGTTTAGGAACTACCCTTTGGGTATGTACCTAAATTAGGAAACTGTTAAAATGTACCTAGTTTGACTAGAACATTATCTCTATATCTATGTTTAACCCGTTGCGGGTATACCTTTATAATCTAGAATAATAAGTGTTTTCTTTTCTAAAGATGATATTGAGATAAACACATTAGATGTAAATAACAGTATTTATATTTTGAATATAAATGAATCTTAAACGTATAACATGACAAACAAATAGCTCAAACTGAATTAATCAGATGAGACTTATTTGTGGCATTGTTGTCTGGGACACAATAACAAGACTCGTATATCCACACTTTCAAAGAGTGGATACTAGGACGGATTTGATTCTAATTCAAATGATATCTACAAATATAGTTTATTAGGCAAAGTGCCTAAAACACCTTTTACTTGGTAAAAGTGCAAGTGCCACCGATATGTTAGCCCTCGTTCATAGTGACGTAAATGGGCCCATGTCTAGCTAGGCTAGAGGTGGATATGAATACTTCGTAACCTTTACGGATGTGGCATCGCATTATGGTTATATGTATCTTTATGAAACACAAGTCAGAAACTTTTAGGGTTTCAACTCAAAGTAGATAGACTGACTGGCTAAAGTATTAATCTGTCACGGTTAGACCGTGGTGGAAAATACTTAAGCAATAAGTTTCTCGACTATCTTAAAGAGTATGGTGTTCTTTCACAGTGGACTTCTCCCGAAACACCTCAATTTGAAGATGTGTCCGAACATAGAAATCGAACTTTGTTGGACATAGTTAGGTTAATGATGAGTCGTTTTGAGCTACCATTTTCCTTCAAGGTATACACATTAAACAGTGCAATACTTATTTTGAATAAGGTTCCATAAAAATCCGTTAGACAGACTTCATATTAGATATGAACATGAAAGAAACTAGGTTTTCTCATTCCTGAAAATTTGGGAATGCTAGGCATATGTTTGGATGATACCAAACTAAAACCCAAATCGGATAAGTGCCTAATTTGTGGGTTATCCTAGGGAAACCAAAGTATAGTACTTATACAACTCACAAGAGAACAATTTAATTGTTGCTCTCCATGCGGTTTTCCTAAGAGGAATACCTATATACAGTGGTAAGTGGGAAGAAAGTAAAACTCGATGAAAATCGGAGTAATACTGTTCTAGGCACTGAATCCTTAATGGAACACAAACAGTTCATCAGGGATGAAATTGTACCACAATCTTCGAATACACAAGAACCGCATAAGTCAGAGAGAGTCAGAAAACAACCTGGGAGGTATGGGTTTCTGATCTCACCTCATGAAGATGTCAATCGTATTGAGAAAAATGAACCGGCTACGTATGAGGAAGTGATACAAGGTATCGACTCCTTTCATGGCAAAGTGTCATGAAGTCCAAAATGGATTCCATGTATATCAACCAAGTTTGGACGCTGGTTGTTGTACCAGAAGGCATTGTGCCTAATGGTACTATATGTGTCTTATAGGAAGACAAACATGGATAGCAACATACAAACGTATAAAGTTAGGCTTGTAGCGAAAAGGAATCGTTATCAACATTATGCCGATTACGATGAAACATTTTACTCGTTCCCATAATTAAATCCATTCGGATAATGCTTTCTAATGCTGCATGTTTCATTTATGAAATATGACAGCTGAACGTCAAAATCACTTTCCTTAACGGAAAACTTTTGGAGGATGTTTATCAACATCCTGACGGTTTTGTCGTACCAAAACATGCAAACAAGGTTTGCAAGTTAAATCGATCCATTTATGGATTGAAGCAAGCATTACGTTCTTGGAACTAACATTTTGGTAAGATCATAATGGTATATAATTTAATTCAAAATGAAGATAATTCTTGTATATATAAGAAGGTTAGTGGGAGCATACTGACAATGAATGTCTTATATAATGATGACATATCATTTCTTGGAAATGACATTCCCATATTACAATCGGTGAAAGCTTGGCTTTCATTAAAATTCTTCATGGAATACTTGGGAGATGCAACCTTTTTTCTAGGAATAAGGATCTACTGGGATAGATCTAAAAGTTGCTAGCACTCTGTGAGAACTCATACATTGAAAAAATGTACGCGACCTAGTGTCTCAAATGCTTTGAGCATATGGAGTCACAATCAGGCCAATCCAAGTGATAGTCACTAAATTGATGTTAAGAACATCCTTAAGTATCTTAGATGAACTAAGGATGCGTTCTTAATCTATGGAGAATGAGAACTTGAAGTGACTGGGTTCACCGTTGCAAGTTTCCAAATCGATAAAGATGACTGTAAGTCGCAATAAGGGTACTATATAGTTTGAATAACGGAACAGTGAACTGGAAATCTTCCAAGCAAGATACTGTTGTCGAATAAACAAAAAAAGCGGAATATTGCTGCAGCTGAGGCAACAAAAGAAGCAATTTTGGATCTGTAAGATTCCTAATTAGATTAGGAGTAGTTCTGTTAGCAGCTGAGCTAGGCTACAGCACAGGCTAAAGAGTTAATGGTCTCATCAACGATCCAAATATATACTTCAACTATTTCATCTGATTTGTCGGATCATACATCGTGGCGATGTGATGATCGAATAAATCACATCAGATGATAACCTTGCAAATCCGTTGATGATCAGCAGAAGTTTGAGCGACCCGTGCATAGTTCAGTGTAGAACACTTGAGTGATTGGCTATAGGCCAAGTGGGAGATTGTTGGACATTATGACCAATAGCATCACTATTTGTACAGAACATGGTGTTGTTGTACAAATTAACTATGTGACAAAGGAAATTGCTCTTTTATCATTGTAATTGATTATCGAGATATATAAATGATAAAAGTCAATATGATTAGTTCTGGATTAATAAGATATGAGACAATATTAATCCACTAAGGTTTAATCATTAAAATATCTCTAGTCGTAGTATTATCGAGATTGGACATCGATAATGCGGAATAGACTAGTATTGCACTTGTGCGTGTTATGGGAGCATAACGACATAGTTCTCATATATTTGGGTATTGGATACTCATGCAAGTGTAATAGGAGGTTGTGTTTACCGATGGTACGGAAACAGCTTCGCTCTGGATAGACCCCTCGGAATCCATTGGTAGTATGACTATGTGTCTATGGAAGTCCGTATCAGGGTAGGTGTATTTGGCCTTAACCTGAGACTTGCATCGCTAATACTTGCGACGATCAATATACTTTGGTTTGGTCGTCCGGGGCTTTAACAGGTTCCGTGTACGCCTCTTCTGGGTATATTGAGAATCGTAGTGTATTAGGTGTGATGTCAAGATGGAAGTATCACTTCAGTCATATGGAGATGATGATCACGTGGGATAAGGATCGGGTACTCTTGTATGCTACAGCTATCGGGATAATATGACTAGGTCATGTTTATCCGATTATAGAGACTAGTTACCAGAGATCCGATATGTGCTTCGTACGGGGCAGACACAATTCCAGCCCCAGGCCTAGCATGTGACATCTGATACTGGATCGTAATACGTAATACTACGTATACTACGCCTGACAAAGATTACATATTCATTTAAAGAATATTTCTGGAGAATTAGGTAGGCACGATGCTTTGCTAGAAGCCAATCATGTCTTGTAA
Organism: Zanthoxylum bungeanum; assembly: GCA_019454045.1. Lineage (NCBI taxonomy): Eukaryota > Viridiplantae > Streptophyta > Magnoliopsida > Sapindales > Rutaceae > Zanthoxylum > Zanthoxylum bungeanum. The sequence continues at coordinate 39,932 of SKCR01035455.1, read as the reverse complement.
ATCGGTAAGAACGTGGTCCCGGGTACACACGTATTCGGATAGTCCAATGACCGTATTTACTGCCAACATATCCAGAGATCTCTTGGGTCGCCTCCCAAAGATTCACCGATGATGTTTGACTCGAACAGATAATTAATCTGGGAATTAATTATGAGAGAGAAAATTAATCTGGGATTAATTACGGCAGATAATTAATCTGGGAATTAATTATGAAAGAGAATGAATTAATCTGGGATTAATTGCGACGAGAATTTATCTGGGATTAAATTCGTCGAGAAGAGAAAACACGATTAATTTGGAATTAATCGGCAAAATAAATTTAATAGTTAAATTAGATTTTTCTATTTAATTTATTTATTTGGGCTAAAATAATATATTGGATATATTAATTGAAATTAGATTTCAATGCGGAATTAAAATTGGATTTTAATTCAAGCGAACGAATTAATTTGGAATTAATTCGCGAGCGACTTCCGTAATAATTTTTCTAGGCATTATTATTTAATTAAATTAGATTTAATTACGTTGCGACGGAAAATTCGTTTAATCGGATTAAACGAAACTTAGCCCGAAGTGTGTTGTGTAAGCCCACTTGAATTTTGAATTTAAAGTGGGGCCCACCAACTTACATCACTTGTCATTCAAGTTGATGGAAGTGGTTGAGAGCTTTAATGAAAGCTTCTCCAACACACTTTGTGTTTTGTTTTGCTTTTGAAAAGCATATACACATTTTGTGTGAGTTGACTTGGTCAATTGTCTTTAGAAAACACAAAACATATTTCTCTCTCTCCCTTGTCTTCTCCTTGGCCGAAACTTGTAGGCTTTCTCCATGGAATTTTAGTTTCAAAATTCAAGCTTGCTAGTACAATTATAGTCAAAGGAAGGTGATATGGAGACTCACCCGAGAGTTTGGAACTCCTCTTCAAGCTCCGAAGCTTCCAACACATCCAACAAAGGTGGAAATTTTTGAAATCTCCTCAACCAATCAATGTGAGTATTCTGCAATTCTCTTTGATTATTCGCACTTCTATCATGCTTAGTGATCTTGGACATGTCTTGGAGACTAACACAGACGCAAATACCCAGTATAACCCAATTGAACCATATGTCTATGTCAACCAAATTACCTTGATTCATTAAGATCAAGTTCCAATTGTGGCTACCCTCGCCCGACAGGTATATGTCTATCCTGTAAGGAAATCTATTAAAGGGTTATCTATCCTTAAGGAAGATCGTGGGCTATTGAATCTAAGGCTGAAACCTAAAATCCCTATGTCTAGTTCATTTTAAGTTTACCACATCAATCTTATTGGTGATAAGACAACAAGAAGCATGATGCTTAAGACTCAATAAACAAACTAAAGAATTACCCAATAAATAATTAAATCAATTATTAAGCCTAATAATATTGTGTTTCATCACTTCCCTAGAATAAAAATAAAATGATGGGGTTAGAATATCCACATTTAATATTTCTTATCTAGGAATCTCACTTATTCTAATATATAAATTATTTTATGTTCTGCTATCTCAGGAATTAATAATGTTAAAAATTTAAAACCAGCCATATAGGCGGTAATCCATTTAGTCCAACTACACCAGCCATATTGGCGGTAATTATCTGTCACGTAAAGACCAGCCATATAGGCGGTAAAGTAATTTATATTTAGACTGACCATGTAGGCGGTAATAAAGTCTGACATTAATTAATCCGGTTAAATTATAATTTATAAATTATAATTAAGTGAGATTTACCTAGATAATTATATTAAAGGTTTCACCTTTTACCATAGCGGAAATTTAACTACAAAACATAAAATAAAATGTTGCAATAAAAATAAAAATAAAATAAATAATTTTAATATTACAATAATTTACAAAACTAGATGCTTCCTATGAAATCAGGGAAAAATATCCCAAGGAAAGCACAAAAGAAATGAAATGAAATGAGATGAGCTCAATTTATAGGCAAGAGTTGGGGTTGGGGTTGGCGTCGCGACGCTAAAGGTCTTGGCTTCGCGACGTCGAGACGCGTATTCGGTCTACGCTGTTTGACTTTGACTGTTGTCGCGAATTTCGTCGGCCCAATAAGAATTTGACACGTGGCACGCGGTAAGATCAGTCCAATGATAGCTTTACACGTGGCAGAATGTGATTCGCCGATGATTCGGTCCAATGAGAAGGTGACACGTGTCACGCGGAGTGTGGGCACCATAGGTTTGTGACACGTGTCCCACGCATATTAGCAGATCCTCTGTGATGATGACACGTGGCATGGCGCATGTTAGCAAGTCAATTTTCTTAGATTTTGACACGTGGACCCGGTGCACATTAGTATGGTGCGGCGCATGTTAGGCGTTGCGACACAGGCAGCTTGCGCGTCGTGACGCGGCCAAATTACAAAATGCCCTTTTTATTTATCTGCAAAATAAAACACATCAAAACGTTCACAAAACCCGAGAAACTATACAAAATATTAAGTCAAATGAGTGGGAAATAGTGATATAAATACCAATCATCACACCCCCAAACCTAACATTTTGCTACTCCTCGAGCAAAACATAAAATAAAATAACATAAAAATAAAATTAACTAAGCCATTTTCGTAGGGATCACGGTTGCATTTAGCGTATGCAACAAGCCTTTAAACCCCAAGGTGTCCCTAGTGGATGAGTTGTAGTCTCGTGAGGGTTTACAGCAATGATACCCACAAACATTTTACAAAAGTAAAAAAGGTAGTGAAACTAATGCACACAAAAGCAAAAAGACAAGAGAAAATAGAATAAAGAAGTTAGTGACTAATCAGGTGAAACTTCTACTCCAAGTGATTAATTGTTTTCTTTCTTTCTAAATTACCGAATAAGTAAATTCTCCGATTATATTTACCATTCTCCATATACACAACCATCAAAATATTAATCAACTCATTTTTTCCCACAACAGTCATAAGTGCAATTGAGAAGAAAGTAATATATTTATCCTAAAGTTTTATCAGAATTCACACCTTTTTGTAGCAATGGAATAATTTTTCTGATTTTTTTTCTTTGATTTTTGAATTTTTTTTTTATTTATATACAATATCTTCCATCTATGTAACGAGCTTTGGGTCGGTGGCTCCCAAACAAGTTTGGCTTTAGGGCACCAGGTGTTAAGACACCCCTACGGACTTAATTACTCAGACTTCAGGTATATATATTTTTGCAGCATCTTTGATCCATGTAGCGAGCTTTGGGCCAGTGACTCCCAAACCAGTTGGTTTTAGGGCACTAAGTGTTAAAACACCCCTAAGGACTTAATAACTCGGATCTCAGACGTTTTTTTTTTCTTACTCCATCATTTTTTGAGATCCTTCCTCCAATTAAACTAGAGCACTGAATATTACAAACTTTTCAATTTTAGCTCATGTCCGTATGTTACCATGCATGTTGATAATACCTGCCAACTGAGCATATGAAGATTCATTTTAGTCAGTTTTATTGAGAATTCACAAATTAAATAATTCAAAAGAAATAAACAAAAATTAACTTGTTTTGAAAATGGGTTGAAATACGTATCAGGAGTGGGAACTCCTTACACATCTATCTCTTACCAATTTCACCTTTTGAGTCAAAATAAAAACACAAAAACGCAAATTTTTTTTGTTATTTTTGAAAAAATTTCAATTTTTTTGTATATTTCGAGAAAAATTTTGGACTAAAAATCTAATAAAAATAACACAAAATAAACTATATACTAATCAATTATTCCCACCCCAAACCTAATTGAGACATTGTCCGCAATGTCTTAAACAGTAGAAGAAGAGTTTAGAAGATAATACCTGGTTAGATGAAATTTTACAGGAAAAATTACCTATTTAAGATCTATGTCCAATTTACGCTATCTGACCATTTTTCAAAAAATTTCGACAGAATCTCCTCTAAAAACTTAAGATTTTCCAAATTCACAACAGCGCCGATTTTCGCCCCCAAATCTACGAAATTCAATCAATTTTTGTTTATATTTTCCACTCTTCCAATATCCAAATATCCAATTTCACTACACAAATCAACAACAAATTTCACAAATTTTTGGTCTTCCCCTTCACTGTCAATGGTTTCAAGTCCAGTTTCAACAAATTTCACCACACAAAATACCACAAAACCCCACAATTTTCGGTTATCCTCCTTGTAAATTCGGAAATTCAAGAGATAATGAAGAGTTCAAGAACGATTTTACCAGACCGAAATTGGTGATCTTGTTGCTGGAAGAACCGGATCTGACGATGGAGGGTCTCGGCCGTGGTTTTGAGGGAGAGATGGTGGTCTCGGCCGTAGGTGTCTTGGTCGTGTGTGATGGTCTCGACCATGAGAGATGGTCTCAATGAAGGTATTGGCCGTCGGTGGGAGAAATCAGTGGGTCTCGGTCGTGGGTGGATCGGTGAAAGCTCGTCGATGGTTGGTTTCGGTTGTAGTGGTGGTGGTGGCAGTGGTTCGGCAGTGGTTCATCCGTGGGTTGTGGTGGTTGGTGGATGATTGGGTTATTTGTGAGATTTGATGAGTTAATAAGGTTTTGGTTGATGATTTGGTGATTGGATGGTCGGATTTTAGTGGAAGAATAAGAAGAAATGGTGAAATGGTGGAGGAGGAGAGTGAGATCTGTGCGTGGTGGCTGCTGGTTTTGGACCTGTTACCCAACGCGCGTCGCGACGCCAAATTTTATCTTGCGTCGCGACGCTCGATTTTTTAGGGTTAGGGTTTTATGTTTGAGGCTATGGTGTCGCCACGCGGGATTTTTTTTTTAATTTTTTTTTTGGCAAAATCAAGTCTTTCGACGAATTAATCCACTGAGATGCGTCTCAAGAGCTGACTCCTTACTCGGCCGTCTTTACTGGATTAACTTTATATCCTCGTGATTTTGTCAAATTTATATTTTGTGATAATCCCGCTTGCACTGGCTTGCTTTGTCGTGAAAAATTCCGTTTTTAATTTTTCCTGCAAAAATAACACAAAATAAAAAATAATTCTACAACATGTATACATAAAATAAAATAAATAATTAAAATTATTCCATGGGTTGCCTCCCTGCTAGCGCTAAATTTTTCATCTTCAGCCAGACGTGACTGAAATCTATCTGCCAATGAGGTTTCAGCGTCATTTTTTATGTCTGATTAAAGACATTTCCATGCGCGTTGCTTTTGAAGGGTCTCTTCCAACGGTAAGGTGGCAAAAAGATTTTTGTCCCATTCAGTGCTTGTGCCACCTTCTTAAACATTGTCGCTCCAATGGTTCCTGAAAAGAAAGAAAGAAAATCAGGAGGTCTCATATGGTGTTTGACCTTGAATGCTCTGGATCTTCAATTTGGTCTGACAATTGCTCCTCCATTTGCTCTGTTTCTTACTCCACCTTTTCTCCACAGATGTATTTTAGGATTTCCGCGTTCAGTTCTTCATCTGTCATATGTGAAAAACATGCTCCATAAGTGTCAACCTGAGGATGTAAAGATATGTCTGATTTTAGGTCTTCATCCTCTGATATGACTGAAATGAATGGTTCAGGTAGATCTTCTTCAAACATCAATGCAGTGGACGTTCCAAGATCTTCATTTTGAGGATACAGAGTTCCATCCTCAATTGTTGTTGGTGCAGTTAGTACAAATAACTCAACTTCTTCATCAGAGTCAGAATCTGAATAATAAAAGTCAAATCGAGACTTTGCTGGTTTGGGTTCCTGAACTGATACCTCAGATTCCTGATACTGGTCAACCTCTTCCTCTGCTAAAGTGTCATCGTGAAATGCTTGGTAATCGAAGGCTCCGTCAGTTTCGTCTGAAAATGCTTCTTGAGGTATGTAGCTCTGGTTTTCTGTTAATTGTCTCATTTGATCTGTCAGTCTCTGAATGGATGCTGATTGTCTCTGAATACTTTCAAATTGATTTTGGACTGATTCAAGCATTGTATCCAACTTTTCGTCTTGTTTCTTTAACCAATCTTTGAGCATGTCAACCATCTGATCTTCCTCTGATGGTTCTGGTTCTTGACGCAAATCATAGATGGATGGTGGATAAGATGGAAAGTATGATGGTTTTTCGTACCTTAAATGATTCCAATAATTCTGCCACTCTGAAAGGTATATATATTGATAGCTCAGGTGGTTACCATCACAAATCACACATCTCCCCATTTTGTTCTGATAAGCAAATGTAGTATTGCTTGATTCTGACATCCAGTGATAGTTGTTGGGCTGGACAACATGCCTCAGAAAACCGGACTGTTCCTCCCAGATTTGGGGTGTATCTTCTAGTAAAGCTCGTGATCTCTCAATCTCCCAATAATGTTCCATTTTTCAACCACCTGAAAACAAAAGAAAGAAATAAAAAATTACAGATAAAAATAAAGAAAATTAGATACAAGTAAATTAGATAGCTTCAAAATTAATAACTCAAGAAAAATAAGTCCCCGACAACGGCGCCAAAAACTTGACCGGCGTAAGCACACACGTATAACGCAAGCGCACGTATCGTTCAAGTAGTATAAAAATATCGATCCCACGAGGACTTAATTCCTACTGTTGTTATTAATTATTGATACTATTTATTTACAGGTATCTAATTATAGGGAGAAAAGAATGATTTCTTTTGTTGGTTGAATGTGGATTTACTAATTAAAATAAAAAAAAAGACTCAAAAGAAAATACTAAGGAAAATAAAAGAAAAGACTCAAAGATCTAGGGTCGTGACTCCTCACAATATTATTCTAAAGATGAATTGATTCTCTTACATATGTGTAATAAATCAGTGTGCTAACCTGGAACACGAAAATATGCAAAAGCCTATGTCGATGGTCAGACGAAAATACCCAGTATAACCCAATTGAACCATATGTCTTTGTCAACTAAATTACCTGGATTCATTAAGATCAAGTTCCAATTATGGCTACCCCCGCCCGACAGGTATATGTATATCCTGTAAGGAAATCTATTAAAGGGTTATCTATCCTCAAGGAAGATCGTGGGTTATTGAATCTAAGGCTTTAACCTAAAATCCCCATGTCTAGTTCATTTTAAGTTTACCACATCAATCTTATTAGTGATCAGATAACAAGAAGCATTAAGCTTAAGACTCAATAAACAAACTAAAGAATTACCCAATAAATAATTAAATCAATTTTTAAGCCTAGTAATATTGTGTTTCGTCACTTCCCTAGAATAAAAATAAAATGATGGGGTTAGAGGATCCACATTTAATATTTCTTATCTAGAAATCACACTTATTATAATATATAAATTATTTTATGTTCTGCTTTCTCAGGAATTAATAATGTTAAACATTAAAAACCAGTAATATAGGCGGTAATCAATTTAGTCCAACTACATCAGCCATATAGGCGGTAATTATCTGTCACATAAAGACCAGCCATATAGGCGGTAAAGTAATTTATATTAGACCGACCATATAGGCGGTAATAGAGTCTGACATTAATTAATCCGGTTAAATTATAATTTATAAATTATAATTAAATAAGATTTACCTAAATAATTATATTAAAGGTTTCACCTTTTACCCCAGCGGAAATTTAACTACAAAACATAAAGTAAATAAATAAAATGTTGTAATAAAAACTAAAAATAAAAATACATAATTTAAATATTACAATAATTTACAAAACTAGATGCTTCCTATGAAATCAAGGAAAGCACAAAAGAAATGAAATGAGATGAGCTCAATTTATAGGCAAGAGTTGGGGTTGGCGTCGCGACGCTAAAGGTCTTTACGTCGCGACGTCGAGACGCGTATTCGATCTACGCAGTTTGACATTGACTGTTGACGCGGATTTTGTCGGCCCTATAAGAATTTGACACATATTCGGCCATAAAGGCGGTATAAAGATAAAACCAGCCATAAAGGCGGTAGAACAGATAAAACCAGCCATAAAGGCGGTATAAAGATAAAATCGGCCATAAAGGCGGTATAAAGATAAAACCAGCCATAAAGGCGGTAGACAGATAAAACCAGCCATAAGGCGGTATAAAGATTGTCAATAATTAATCTAGATTTAAATCAAGTTTTAATCATTAGATTTCAATTTATTTATTATAATAAAAGCGAGTTTAATCTATGTTCTCATTATAAAAGCTTCACCCTTACTCCAGCAAAAAAGAAATTAGCTACTCATTTTGTAATAAAATATATTTGTACTTTTATTATTGAAAGAAAAAAGACATTACAAAATGCTTTAAGTAAAAAACAAACAAGACACTCTCTCTCCAATAATTACAGAGAATCAGGAAAGAAAGTATGAAAATTTCTAATGCCGGATGCTCCTTTTATAGGCAAATTCGCCGCCCAGACCAGCGAATGCATGTTGTGGACACGTGTCAAAGAATGGTGAAGCCACGTTGGGGACACGGTCAGAGAATGGTGAAGCCACGTGGGGACACGTGTCAGAGAATGGTGAAGCCACGTTGGGGACACGTGTCAGAGAATGGTGAAGCCACGTTGGGGACACGTGTCGCGATGTAAAGGTTCCACGTGTCACGACGTGCTTGCAGATTTTACGACATGCTTGCGATTTTACGACGTGCTTGAGATTTTAGACATGCTTGCGATTTTACGTCGTGCTTGCAGATTTTACGACGTGCTTCCAGAATATTTTTTTTCATGTCTGATTTGTCCCGTCGAGCTTCCGAGCAGTATTTTTCCTGACAAAAACATAAAATAACACAGTAAAAGCACTCAAAGCAAACTTTAAAATATTTACACAAATGTGTCAATTTAAGGGGATTAGTGAAATTATAAGTGTAAAATGATTAACTTATCGTCTAATAAATATGCACTTTTCGTATTCATCCAACCCCAACCAGCTTACTAGTCCCTAGTAATTCAAGCGGAAGAAAAAATCTTATCTAAGTCAACAATCGTTTTTCTTTTTTTGAATGATCAAATTAAATGACTTCTCCTGTACTTTTTTTTTACCATTCTTCAATATACTCAAAAAACAAGGTATTAATCAATATATTGTGCCCACAATATCACATGTATTTATTGAAAAGAGAGTAATATTTTTGTCCTAAAAATTATATTAAAGTTTACACTTTTTTTGGTAGTGAAAGTTTATTTATAAACATATCTTCAATCCATGTATCGAACTTTAGGCCAGTGACTCCCAACCAGTGGTTTTAGGGCACTAGGGTTAAGACACCCATACGGGCTTAATTGCTCGGATCTCAGATAAACAGTGTCTAAAATATATCTTCAATCCATATATCGATCTTTGGGCCAGTGACTCCCAAACCAGTTGGTTTTAGGGCACTAGGTGTTAAGACACCCCTACGGGCTTAATTGCTCGGATCTGAGATAAACAGTGTCCGATTTCCTTAATCTTTTTTTTAACCCTTGTAACGAGCTTTGGGCCAAGTAATCCCAGACTAGTTGGTCTTAGGGTACTAAGTGTTAAACACACCCTTCGAACTTAATTGCTCGGGTTAGAAAGGCTACGAAACGAACTTTATTCAAACTTCTCTTTTTTTTCTTTTTTTTTTTCATTTTTGTACAATAGATTTTCACTGCTTTTAGGTGTTACCTCCAACAAATTAGAGAACTGAATATTACAAAATTTCACTACCACCCATGGTCATATGTTACCATATTGTTGATAATATCATCCAGACGAGCATATAAAGATCAAATTTAATCAATGTTATGAAGAATTCACAAATTTAAATGATCAAAAAGAAAGGAACGATAAATAACTTGTTACGAATTATATTGAGATGCGTCTCAGGAGTGAAAACTCCTTACACAGCCACCTCTGAACAACAATTCCACTTGGTTTAGAAAACAAATTGTTGTTAGTTTGTGTGTATATATATGGATATATATTCTACACACAAAATAACAACACGGTAAAAACTAACATCAATGAAACAGACATAACATGAAAATTATTTATTTCCTAAACTATTATCTCCCCCCAACCAAAACGAGACATTGTCCCCAATGTTTAAAGAAAGAAAGAAAGAGTTTAGAAGATATCACCTCGTATTGTGAAATTGACAGTCATAACTAACGATTACAGATTAAGGTCCAGGTTTACTTTGCGCTCTTTTTGCCACGATCGTTACCAGACAGTTCAACTTGGAAAGAATAGGGTCTATTTTTGGTTCATAAGCTAAAAGTTGGTCAATTAAATCATCAGTTGTTCGTGCAGTTAGGAAGATATCTCTTACCGATTTTGAAATAAACCCATTTCTTTTAGCATCTTCAAGAAATACAAAAAGAAAATCGAAAAATCCATTAACATTAAATAGCCCAATAGGGTTTTGGTGAATATTCAAGTTTGCCCATGACGCAACAGTGAATATTTCTTCCAACGTTCCGAGCCCACCTGGTAAAACAATGAAAGCATCAGTATGATTAATCATTTCAGTGAGTCTTTCAGGCATACCTGGGACAATACATTCTTCTCCATTTGATTTCCGATGATGTGGCTTTCTGTTAAAGGTTTTGGTATGATTCCCAAAACTTGACTTCCACCTTCATGTACAAGTTTTGAAATACACCCATCAATCCAAGATTGCCACCACCATATAAGTGCATATTTCTGTTTGCTATAACTCTACCCAATTCTCGTGCTCCCTCAACAAATTCTGGTTTGGTTCCGGAGCTAGTTCCACAAAATACACAGATATAGTGAATCGTCGTTTTGAAGTTGTCTCCATTTGTGCTGCCTCTCTTAGCTAGATGTGTTGAGGAATGGAAATTATGAGCTGAATTTATAGATCCTGAAAAAGGTGAGTGAGAAATGCACTAATATCTGAAAAATGACAACTAACAGAAAAAGATCGTGAACAAAATATGAGATACTGTCGGTAAAAGTAAAGGAAAACAGTAATTTAAGTAAAAAAGAAATCAATGCAATAATATATACTGGTAGTTTTGATTGTGGCTCACATCTTCCTCTGGTTTTACGTCCAGAGTAACGGCTTGAACGCCCTCTATGGGTCGGGGATAGGCTTCCCATCCAATTTTCTTATAAATTAGCAAACATGGTCTTTTAAAGTAAGATTCCCGAGACTGTATAGTTGTCTTTCTTTATGAAATTGTGTGCGTAATCTGAGAATTTCATGATAAACATATACACTAGGATGTGTCTCAAGAGTCAATGATATATCATCAAAAGGCTCTTACTCTGTCCATCCCTAATGAATTGTATTTTATCCTCACGATTATCAGACACCATTCCTAAAGTATGACAACGAGTGTTGCACGTACAGCGTGCACACTTATAACAAACACACCCATTTGTTTAGCTCTTCATTTTTTAGAATAGGTGCTTTTCCCTAAACCAGGCATGTAAGGAATGAAGAGTCAGGTGACTCACTGCCAAACAAACCTTGCTTCGATTACCCAATGAATATCATTAGGAATACATGAATCATAAGAATTCTCAATCTTTCTGTGCAGGCTTTGTAAATTTTAATCAAGAGCATTTAGGGAAGTGCAGGAAAATATTTATGGAGGGTTACGAGAGTTTCTTCCATGCCTTAGTTTGTAGGGTATCAGTATTTTAGAAACTGAAATAACCGACTTGAGTCACGGAGTACCGTTATCCGCTGCTTTACCGGGGTGTGTGAGATAAAATAAAAAGAACAAGAACACTGCAAAACTAAGAACAATGGAAATTATCGAAATATAAACAGAACATGAAAGAAAGTACCCAATCAAGGGTATTGGGTTTGATAGGAAAAAAGTTTTGAAATTTGGAGTACTCCAAAAAGGGTTTCAGACGCTGTCCATTTACTTTAAATACATCACCGTCCCTAGATTCTCAATGTTAATAGCCCCGTATGGGTAAATGGTTTTACAATAAATGGTCCACTCCATTTGGATTTTAACTTTCCAGGAATAAATGAAGACGAGAATTATAAAGCAAACCTTTTGACCAACTTCAAAATATTTTTCGTGATATTCGACTGTCATGAAAGGCTTTAGTTTTGGCTTTAAGAATTTTCGTATTTTCATATGAATCATTCCTTAACTCTTCAATTCATTTAGTTGCAATTTACGTTCATGACCAGCATTTTCAAGGTTTGAATTAAATGCTTTAGTAGCCCAAAATGCTTTATGCTCAAGTTCTACAGGCAAATGACAAGGCTTTCCATAAACTAGACGATAGGGAGACATACCCAAGGATGTTCTGAAAGCTGTTCGATATGCCCAGAGTGCATCAGTTAGTCGAAGAGACCAATCTTTGCAATTTGGGTTAACCGTTTTTCCTAGAATTGTTTAATTTCCCTATTTGCTAATTCTACTTGTCCCTTTGTCTGAGGGTGATAAGAGGTGGAAATTTTATGTGTGACTCCATACTTTTTCATTAGATTCAAAAGGTCTATTACAAAAGTGTTTACCTCCATCACTTATTATGGCCCGAGGAATTCCAATCGACTCAACAAGTGTTCTTTTAAAATTTGATCACAGTTCTGTGATCATTATTCCGACAAGGAATTGCCTCGACCCATTTTGAAACATAATCGACTGCAACTAAAATATGTAAAATCCAAAGGATGGTGGAAATGGGCCCATAAAATCTATCCCCCAACAATCAAAGATTTCGATGACAGGATGGGATTTTAAAGGCATCATTTTCTTTTTGAAATAGATCCCAACTTTGACAATTTTCGCAAGTTGTTGTAGAAAGTGTATGTATCTTTAAAAATGTGGGCCAATAAAATCCACACTGTAAGATTTTTGCAGCGGTTTTCTTAGATGAGAAATGACTCCACATGCTTCTGAATGACAGAATTGAATAACACCACTTATCTCACTGTCAGGTATGCATCGTCTGAAAATCTGATCAGGGTAGCATTTAACAGATAAGGATCATCCAGTAGAACATTTGACTTCGGTCAAAAATTTCCTCTTATCTTGTTGGGTTCCAGTCTGGGGGTATCTTTCCTGTCGCAAGAAATTGACAATATTAGCATACCAAGGCATTACATTTAACGAAAAATAAAAATCATCGGGGAAAAGAGTCATTGATAGGAGTTGTATCGATTAATGACTCGTTTGTGAGTCTCGATAAGTGATCTGCAACCACGTTCTCTTCCCCCTTTTTATCTTTGATTGTGATATTGAATTCTTGAAGCAACAAAATCCACCGTATTAATCTTGGTTTGGAATCCTGTTTAGACATCAAATATCTAACAACAGTATGATCAGAGTAAACAATAGTTGAAGAACCGATTAAATATGATCGAAATTTATCCAATGCAAATATTACAGCAAATAGTTCTTTGGTGTGGTAGTGTAATTCATTTGTGTATTGTTTAATGTTCTACTAGCGTAATATATGACCAATCAGGGGATTGCATAATAGGAGCAGAAGTCAAAAGACTGATAACTTTTTGAATGATTTTTGACATTCTTCTGTCCATTCAAATGTTGCATCTTTTAATAGGAGGTTACATAAGGGTCTGGATATGGTACTGAACTCTTTAATGAACCTCCTATAAAATCCTGCATGTCCTAAAAAAGAACGAATGTCTCTGACTGTTTTTGGTGATGGTAATTTAGAAATGACCTCTATTTTTGCTTTGTCAACCTCAATACCTTTAGACGACACAACGTGTCCTAAAACAATTCCTGAATCAGTCATGAAATGGCATTTTTCCCCAATTTAACACAAGTCCTTTTTCTTTACATCTTTTCAAAACATTTTCCAGATTAGTCAAGCAATTATCAAATGAATTTCCAAAAACAGTTATATCATCCATAAAGACCTCTAAGCAGTGTTCAACCATGTCACTAAATATGCTCAACATGCATCGTTGGAATGTTGCAGTGCATTACAGAGTCCAAATGGCATTTTTCTAAATGCAAATGTTCCAAAGGGGCATGTGAATGTTGTCTTTTCCTGGTCTTCTAAAGCAATGAGAATCTGATAATAACCTGAGTAACCATCAAGAAAACAATAATAAGGGTGTTTCCAGCTACTATTTCTAAAATTTGGTCAAGAAATGGCAAGGGAAATGATCTTTTCTAGTTGCGTCATTCAATTTTCTATAATCAATGCACATACGCCAACTAGATGAAATGCGAGTTGGGATTAATTCCCCTTTTTCATTTTTTACACAACAGTGATTCCAGACTTTTAGGTATAACCTGTGTAGGACTTACCCACTTACTATCAGAAATATGATAGATAATGCATGTATCAAAAGTTTAAGGACCTCAGTTTTTACTACTTCTTTCATGGTGAGGTTTAATCTTCTTTGGGGTTGACGATATGTCCTAGCATTATCTTCTAGATGTATTCGATGTGTGAAAATTAATGGATTATACCTTTTATGTGTCTTTTAAAGTCCATCCAATTGCCATTTTATGTTTTTTCAACACATTTAAAAGTTTACCTTCTTGATCGCTTATGAGAGAAGAAGAATTACCACAGGGTAAGTTTGATTATCTCTAGAAATGCATATTTCAGTCCTTCTGGCAAAGCTTTTAACTCCAAATTGGGTGCTTCTTTATGTTTTTCTTCTTCCAGTGTTCCCAGTTCTTCATCGTCTTCCAATACCTGAATAGAGTCAAGTAGAAAATCATTAGTAATATCCGAATCAGTTTGTGCACTTGACTCAACATAATTAGCAGTAAAAAAATTTCATGGGATCAGATAAACTCCCCTGAATATGCTCATCCACAATAGGTTCAATTGATTCTCCACTTTCGTTTTCATTATCTTCATCATATGGCTGTTTGCACATGTTAAAAATATTTAACTCTAATGTCATGTTGCCAAAAGAAAGATCATGATTCCATTCCTGCAATTTATTAAGCGTTAGCTGTTGCTAAAAATGGCCGACCAAGTATTACATGGATTGGCTTATAACTCTCTGCCACAGGTTGTGTTTCTAAAACAATAAAATCCACATGATATACGAATTTATCGATTTGCAATAACACATCTTCCACATTCCTTTTGGTACTTAACTGATATATCGGCAAGTAAAAGGGTAGTTGAGGTTGGTTTCATCTCACCGATATTAAGTTGCTAGTAAACCGAAAATGGCAGTAAATTTACACTAGCTCCAAGATCAAGCAAAACATGTTTATGTTTTGATTTCCAATAATACAAGAAATAGTTGGAAACCAGGGTCTTGTATTTTAATGCATTATTAGTTGAGAAAATGGAACTTACCTGTTCAACTAGAAAAGATTTTTCTACCTGGTGTTTCTTTAACGGTGCACAGATCTTTCAGAAATTGGGCATAAGGATGGTATATGTTGAATGGCATCTAACAAAGGGATATTGACCTTTACCTGTTTGAATATTTCATAAATCTTGGGGAATGGTTCAATTTCTTTATTTTAATGCCTGAGGAAATGGAGGTGTATGAGAAAAACTATTATTATCAACGATGGTAATGGTCATCAAACCCATCCTTACCTTCTGATTCTGATTTTTCCTCAGTTCACGAGGTTCAAGAATAGGCCTGTGGATGGTCTTACCACTACAAGAGTAATAATAGATTTGACTTGGTCTAAGTGTTGACTTCCAGAACTACCCTCATGAGGGTTTTGATGGCTTTTGGGATTTGACTGAGGTTGTGCGGGAAACTTACCTTTCTCTTTAATGGCCCAAGCATATGTGATTTTATCAAAATTTTCTTTCAAATCATTCATCATTTGTGCATTTTGGTTATTGATGGTTTTGATTTTTCCATGAATGCACTCAAGTTATCTTCAATGGTTTTCTTAGATGTGGGATATATGGTGCATAATTCTGGGAGTTTCGGAAATTCTGGTGAAACTGGGGAGGTTGGTGTGAAGGTTGTGCTTGGTTATCATTGCTCCAATTGAAATTTGGATGGTTTCTCCAACCAGTGTTATAGGTCTGTGAGTATGGGTTTGGATTTGGTCTATTGAATGTGTTTATGGAACTGACTTGGTCATGGAGACAGTCTTCAGGGCTGGTATGGATGGGCAAACTTTTGTGACATGTTCATTTGAACTACAAATTTGAATATGATTTCCTGAACTGACTTGACATGATCCCTCTTCCCTGTTTCTAAAGCCTCAATTTTTTAGACAGAAATGCATACTTTGCAGCAAGGTCATGGTCTTCCCTAAGGTTAAACATACCTCTACCAGATGGCTGTGTTTTAACAGATGACTCATATGTACCAATTGTATCCCATTGTTGTGTATTCTCTGCTATGTGCTCTAAGTAATCTAGTGCATCTTCGGGATCTTTGTCCCTAAACTCACCATTGAACATCATCTCCACTACTTGTCTACCTTGAGGTGTTAAACCCTAGTATAATTGGGCAACTAACCTCCATGTTTCAAACCCGTGATGTGGAAAAATATTTAACATCTCTTTATACCTCTCCCAACATTGGTAAAGTGTTTCCCCCGACTCTTGTGTGAATGTTGTGATTCTTCTCTTAAAGGAATTTGTCCTATGAGGGGGAAAAAACTTTTTAAGAAACTGCTCTTGTAAATCATCCCATGTTCTAATAGATCCTGACCTAAGATTTTGTAGCCAAATTTTAGCTTTATCCTTTAAAGAAAATGGAAAAAACTTTAACCGAATTATATTCATGCTACAATTTTGGTCTGTGCAAGTGTTACATAATTCTTCGAACTCTCTTAGGTGTTGATAAGGGTTTTCTGATTCTAGACCATGGAATGTGGGTAAAAGATTGATGACACTTGATTTAAAATTGAAACGTGCTGCTTCTGGAGGAAAAATAATACAAGATGGGGATCCTGACCTAGTGAGATTCATGAATTGTCTGAGTGTCCTAGGGTGATTAGGATCTCCATGCTGAGACTCGTTTTCTTCCTGATTAACTGGGTTTTCAACTTAGGCAGGTGGATTTTCAATTTGGTTTTCAGCCATTCTGACTAACAATGAAGGTGATGATGGCTCTCTTTTTAATCTTCCACTAGATGTTCGAGACCAGTGTTTCATGCAACTTAAAAAAAAAAAAAACTATATGTAAAAATATGAAATTGCAAATACAAAACTTGAAAATGAAATTAAACTAAGAAAATGAAAAAACAAATTAAGGAAAATACAAATGCAGTGATTTAGATCTAAAAATGTCCTCTAACCCTTGTTAATTCTGATCTCAATTGAATCTCTCGCTCATTTTTCTCAATGTCTTGAATTATGTTTTCGTGATGTTTTATGAGAGCATCTTTACGTGGGGATGGTTCAAAAAATTCTTTTATGAACAGCAAACACATTTTAAGTTGATTTTTCTATTTCCGGTAACCAAGAAAAATTAAGAACAAGGTCTCTCTATATGTGCGATTTCTGGGTTCAGGATTCATCAAGGATTAATCAGGACAGTTGGGTCTACATAAAAACAAGAACAAATAAAGAAAAATAAGATGTAGAAATTAAAAAAATACGAAATAAAAATAAAGAAAAGAACAGTAGAGAAAGAAGAAATAAATATTCTATCTACTAAATAATACTTCCCCGGCAACAGCGCCAAAAACTTGACACGCTCGAAAATTGGTCTTTTACTCCCAAGTATAACAGTGTCGAAGTAATAAATAACCCGGTGAGTCCGGGGTCGATCCACAGAGAAGAGATTTAGCAAAATAGAATAATGACCAGTGCGGGAATGAAAAGTTTGCTTTGTTGAAGTAGTTGGAGGATTTTAGGTTGAAATACAATAATAGAAAGAAATGCTCGAGTTTTGGGATCCACTTTTAGTCTTTTAAACATTTAGAAATCTCGCTTTATCATAATTTATAAATTGTCATTTTTACCCACTTAATTTATTATAGGAATTAATTATGCAAATAAAAAGAACCAGCCATAAAAGCGGTATTCATTTA
The DNA here is from genome assembly GCA_019454045.1 of Zanthoxylum bungeanum. Lineage (NCBI taxonomy): Eukaryota > Viridiplantae > Streptophyta > Magnoliopsida > Sapindales > Rutaceae > Zanthoxylum > Zanthoxylum bungeanum. Next base: position 22,103 of record SKCR01035455.1, on the reverse strand, counting down.
TGTCAATACTTAGTACCAAGGTACTAAACATGCAAAAACATAAAACCAGCCAAAAAGACGGTGATACCGTTTGTCTATAACAAGTCCTACCATGGTACTTAATTATGCCAAAATCGTATAAAACCGGCCATAAAGGCGGTATAAAGATAAAACCAGCCATAAAGGCGGTAGATAGATAAAACCAGCCATAAAGGCGGTATAAAGATAAAACAGGCCATAAAGGCGGTATAAAGATAAAACCAGCCATAAAGGCGGTAGACAGATAAAACCAGCCACAAAGGCGGTATAAAGATAAAACCGGCCATAAAGGCGATATAAAGATAAAACCAGCCATAAAGGCGATAGATAGATAAAACCAGCCATAAAGGCGGTATAAAGATTGTCAATAATTAATCTAGATTTAAATCAAGTTTTAATCATTAGATTTCAATTTATTTATTATAATAAATGCGAGTTTAATCTATGTTCTCATTATAAAAGCTTCACCCTTACTCCAGCAGAAAAGAAATTAGCTACTCATTTTGTAATAAAATATATTCGTACTTTTATTATTGAAAGAAAAAGACATTACAAAAAGTTTTAAGTAAATAAACAAACAAGACACTCTCTCTCCAAGAATTACAGAGGAATCAGGAAAGAAAGTATGAAAATTTCTAATGTCGGATGCTCCTTTTTATAGGCAAATTCACCACCCAGACCAGTGAATGCATGTTGTGGACACGTGTCAAAGAATGGTGAAGCCACGTTGGGGACACGTGTCATAGAATGGTGAAGCCATGTTGGGGACACGTGTCGCGACGTAAAGGTTCCACGTGTCACGACGTGCTTGCAGATTTTACGACATGCTTGCCGATTTTACGACATGCTTGCAGATTTTACGACATGCTTGCCAATTTTACGACGTGCTTGCAGATTTTACGACGTGCTTGCATAATATTTTTTTTCATGTCTGATTTGTCCCGTCGAGCTTCCGAGCAGTATTTTTCCTGACAAAAACATAAAATAACACAGTAAAAGCACTCAAAGCATAACTTTAAAATATTTACACAAATGTGTTAATTTAAGGGGATTAGTGAAACTATAAGTGTAAAATGATTAACTTATCATCTAATAAATATGCACTTTTTAGTATTCATCAGCTGGTTTCGGTGATTTGGTGTTGTTTTTTTGTGTTTTTTTTATGTGTGTTGTCATTCCCCGTAGGGTTTTTTTGTGATGGTTGTCGTCCAAGGTCAAGAAGAGAGGTCCCCCACTTTGATGATTTGGTCTCCCTTTTATAATGATTTGGAGGGTTCTCTAAGCAAGGAAACAAATCATGTTATTTTGGAAAATTATTTTGGGAAAGAATCTTATGAATTTGGTGATGAGGTGATTTCAAATCTTGTTAATTGGAAAGGATGGGATTTCACATCTTGTTAAATTGGAAAGTGTTGATGAGGGAATTTGCACATGTGAATTGCATGGGATTTTCTTTTTTTGGGCGTGCATGGTGTCTTCTTGGGCTACATGGGCCGATTATGTGGGTTGCAGGGTAATAGGCTGGTTGCAGGTGTTTGGGACTTGTCCGAGCCTAAGGTTTGAAACAGTAGCTGAGCGAATCCGAGGCTGGCTAGTGAGTCCGAATCCAATGAGGTACTAATTTTGGAGGTTTTCCTTCCTTCCGGCAATCATTTTTCGCAAATTCCGCAACTTTTCAGGTAGTGCCTCCATACGAGGCTCATCATCGGGCTCATGTAAAAATACAGTGTCTACAACTACGAACTCCTGCATGTCGGGCTATGTCCTTTGATTTACTATGGTGAGGTCGGAAGAAGCATTTCTGGCCAATAATTACGTATTTTTGGATATAGTTTGGTGTGTAGCTGAAACATTTTACGTAGACATGAAATTCACTCATTCTTACGAGAAGCAGAAGAGTATCTTTCTTAAGAGCTGATTCAGTACTTGAACAAAGAGCGCTCATTTTTCTATTGAGAATAGAAATAATTATATTCATAACAGTTCTGAATAAATTGTGCATTAGAGAATCATTAGTACTTAAAGTTAAATAATTAGAGGGGTTTAACGGACTTATGACCCAGCTCTAATTATGAGATATTCATGAAAGGCCAATCTGTATGTAATGACTATATCGATGGACGATCGAATATGTTCAGATTATTTTTATTTCCATCTACGGCAACGAGAGTGCAACTTCGAGTTTTTAGTGGAATAACGCGAAGTTAATAATTCAGAATATTTAGTTAATGAGATTAATTAATATTTTGAGATTATTGGAGCTCGGAACCGTAGGTCCATTTGGTCCTCGTACTAGCTCGATTAACTGTAGCAAACCTAATATAATTGGATTGTCTAATTATATACTCACATAATATTTATTTATTATTAATGAGATTAATAATATAATTTGTCACAAATGAAAACTATGTTAAATTAGTTTAACTTAATGTTTTCTAGAATTCTTTGAGTATGAGATAATCAAATCATGATTATAAGATAATCAAGTTACTAATAATTATTACATAATTATTACATCATAAATGAAATCTGATGAGTGGTAAATGTATCACTATTTTCCACTTATTTGACCTAATATTTTGTATAGTTTCTTGAGTTTTGATAAACGTTTTGATGTGTTTTAGTTTATTTTGCAGATAAAATAAAATTGGGACTCAATGGAATCATTTAGGATGAAATGTGTAACAAATAAGGGCAAAACCTGGACTTGATATTTTGATTTGAAGATTGGAAACTTGAAATGGCGTTCTAACGAAGTACAATTTCGGAAATTCTAGCTTTGCGCAATTTTTGTAATTTGGCCATAGCTTTCTACTCAGATATCGGATTGAGGTGATTCAAGTTCCATATTAAAGAAGACCTAAAGATCTACAACATTGAAGTTCATAATAATTTCGAATTTGGAAGATATCATGACCGAAATGGATGAAACATCCGAAGTGGTTATGTGTAATATTAAAGTCATTTTCAAAACAAAAAAATAAATAAATAATGAAAATTGTCAAATTTCACCAAACATGCTTGCATGTTTGGTGGAGGATTTGGTGCCATGTTTGGTGGCATGTTTGGTGGAGAAATTAGTGGAGAAATTAGGGAGAAATTGGTGGAGAAAATGGTGATGAAGGCAAAATTTTGCCTATAAATACCAAGTCATTTCATTTGTAAATTTCATACTTTTTCTATGTAATTCCTTAAGAATACTAAGAAGATTGTATCTTGTTTGTTTATTTACAGCTTTCAGTAATTAATTTTCGCATTTGCACTTTCTTTTCTTTACTTTCAATCTTTACTTTCTGTAATTTACTTTTACGCAATAGTACTTTCCTTTCTTTACTTTTCAGTTTTTACTTTTCAGTAATGAGGAGGTAACTCCCCCTTGTTGGGGTTAAAGGTAAAGCTTTTATTACTAATATTTAGATTAATCTCCCTTAATTATAATATATAAACTATTTAAAACCTGACTTAATGAGGATATTGCCTTATGGTCGGTTGGTAATTATTGAAATTGGTTTTAACCTGACTTAATGAGGATACCGCCTGGTTGGTCGGTTGGTAATTAATTATTAATTTAACTTAATCAGGATACCGCCTATATGGCTGATTGGAAATATCACGCAACGTTAATATATTATATTAAGGGAGATATCTAAAATAGTAGTGATAAAAGTGAATCCTTTAACCCCCAGCATTTTCTTTTATTGTACTTTTACATTTGTAATTTCCAGCATTTACTTTTCCGCCTTTATTTTATGTCTTTTATTTTATTTAAGTTTTTACGAGCCGTAAATATGTGTCGTAGCTAAACCCGTTATATGGGGTTGTGATGAATTCCAATATCACCGGTTTATAAGGGGTTATTTTATAGTTGGGTAATATAAAGGTATACTTATTAAGTCTTAAGCTTAATGCTTCTTGTTAACTGGCCATTAATAGATTGATCTGGTAAACTTAAATAAACTTGACAAAGGAATTTTAGGTTTCAGCCTTAGACTTAATAGCCCACGATCTTCCTTGAGGATATATGACCCTTTAATACATTTCCTTACAGGATAAACATATACCTGTCAGGCGGGGGTAGCCATAATTGGAACTTAATCTTAATGAATTCAAGTAACTTGGTTGACATAGACATATGATTAATTGGGTTACACTTGGTATTTGCATCCGACCATCGACAAAGGCTTTTGCAGAATTTAGTGTTCCAGGTTAGTAAACTAATATATTACACAAATGTAAAATAATCACTTCATCTTTAAAAAGATATTGGAATTATTCACAACCCTGGATAGTTTTTAATATTGAATTTTCCTCAATCTACTTTCGCGCTATTTCTCTTAATTGTTTTAATTTTAAAGTCACCACCCAATCAAACAATCAATCCATTAAATACTCGTAAATATTTGGCTTTATAAATTAATAGCTTAGGTCTTAAGTCCTCGTGGGATCGATACTTTTTATACTACTTGAATGATTTGTGCGCTTGCGTTATACGCGTGTGATTACGCTCTGGTCAAATCATTACATCATTATTATGATAATGATAAATGAATCATCATGGAGACAAGAACACATGGCTTGCCATGCTCTCCAAGTGTTTATGTTCAAGGTTAGGTATGACCTATTGCCTTTGTTTTGTCATTTGCAATTGCTTCTTATGACTTTGTAAGACATCCACTTAAGTGTGTTTGCCATTACTAGAAAGACATTAGAAACTCAATGACAAGAGTAGGTGGTGTTGGTGGAATCTTTTCTCTACTATTTCCACTCAAGTGTTGAGTGTGTTTGCCATTACTAGATAGCATTATAGCTTGGGGACAAGAGTAGTTGGCTTTGATAGAATAAAATCTCTACCATCTTCATTCAATTGTAGAGTAACCATTATGCATCATTCAAACAAGTGTTGTGAGAAAGAGAAAAAAAAAAGAGTAGAGAGAGTTCTAAAATCCAGAATTTTGTTTGATCAAAGGTTGAGAGAAAATAAAATTTTCTCAAGTGTTGAGAGAAAATAACCTTACTCAAATGTTGAGAGAAAGTTTTCTTAAGCCAATACAAGTTGTGATATCTTTAATCTCTAAATAGTTTAGAGCTTAATCCTTGTGAGTGAATCCCACACTTCGGCTTGTTGGTTTCGAGTCATAGTTCGGAATATCGGGTGGTTGATCCTAGTGTCAGATCGTAAAGGAAACATATCTACCATAAATAAATTCATTCATTGCAAGGAGTACAAATCAGTAGCTGTTCGGTTTCAACAAAAGAGAAAGGTGAAAAAATTTTCAAGGTCAGTTCAGGTGCCTATTACCGCTTGCGCTGCGGTTTTGGGAAAGTTGTTCCCTTCACCCTTGGCTCCTTAGCCTGTGCAATGGCTCCGTTATTATCATATTACAATGGGATTGAATCCGCAATACTAGGCATAACCTCAAGTTCTGTGAAAAAAAAATTATAATCCAAACAGCTTCTTTAGTAGCTTCTGAAGCCGCTATAAATTCCAACTCAGTGGTGAGTAGAATCAGTTGTTGAGCCTTGCTTGAACATCGCCAACTAACCGCACTACCGTTAAGGGTAAATATGTCCTAATGTAGATTTTCTATCATCTGGATCTCCTTGGAAGTCAGAGTCTGTATAACCCTTAACCTGTAGCTCATCTTCTCCATATATCAGAAACTTATCCCTAGTACCTTTAAGATATTTCAGGATATATTTCACGGCTGTTTAATTATCATTACCTGGATCAGATTGATATCGGCTAGTCACACTGACACCGAAACGTGGTGTCAGATCTAGTACATAACATAGCATACATTATGTTTCCAATATAAGAAACATATGGCAAGTTAGACATCCTAACTCTCTATTCCTCAGTCTGAGGTGCCATTTTCTTTGAAAGATATATGTTGTATCAGAAAGGTACATTTTCTGTCTTACAGTTGGTGAAATTGTACCTTTATAACATCTTATCTATGTACATCGATTGCGATAACCCTATAAGCTTCATAACTCTATCCCAGTAGAGCCTTATACCTAGTATATATGAAGCTTCACCCATATCTTTCATGGAGAAGTTCTTGCAAAGGTAGGCTTTCATATTTTGCATCAATCCTAAATCATTTCCTATGATAAGGATGTCATCTACATACAAGACAAGGAAAACTATCATGCTCCCACACACTTTCTTATAGACACAAGGTTATTCCTCGTTCTTGATGAATACAGATAATCTAATTATCTCATCAAAACGATGATTCCAGCTTCAGGATGCATGTTTAAGTCCATAAATAGACTTTTGGAGCTTACAAATTTAGCCGGATACGAAACCCTCTGGTTGTTCCATATAGATACTCCTCAAGGAATATATTTAGGAAAGCGGTTTTCACATCCTTCTGCCATATCTCATAGTCGTGATATGCAGCAATGGCTAAAAAAATCCTAATGGATTTTAGCATGACTACTGGTGAAAATGTTTCCTCATAGTCAATCCCAGGACGTTGAGTGTAACCTTTCGCTACCAGTCGGGCCTTAAAGGTTTACACCTTTCCATCGGGCCCTCGCTTCCTTTTGCAAACCCATTTACAACCAATAGGTTTAACTCCTTCAGGAAGTTCAACTAAGTCCCAGACTTGACTATCATGCATTGAATCCATTTCAGATTTCATGGCTTCCATCCATTTTCCAGAATCGATATCCAATATCGCTTCTTTATACGTAGTCGGATCTGTTTCCTCCAAGAGGAGAACATCAAGGCTCGTATCATATGTTAAAAATAGTCTTTTAGGTGGCCTTGATATTTTATTCAACTTACGTAGAACCTGTGTTGTAGATCCTTCACCTAATTGAATCTCTGGTTCCATCTTAGGTTCTTTACTGTTCGAATCAAACTCATCAAGTTCAATCTTTCTACAACTCCCACTATTTTTTAAAAATTCATTTTCAAGAAAAGTGGCAAAGCGAACAACAAATACATTTCGTTGCTCAGAATCATAAAATTGATATCCCAAAGAATTTTCAGGATATCCAACGAACCTATATTTATACCCTATGGGTGCTAGTTTATCCCGCTGCATGATTCTAACGTATGCAAGACAACCCCAAATCCTAAAATGCCTAAGACTTGGATTCTACTAAACCCATCTGATAGGGGGTCCTAGATAAAACTTTGAAGGAACTATTAAGTATGTGTTGGACAATTATGACCCATAGCGTCACTATTTGTAAAAGAAATTGTGGTTTTTGTACAAATTAACTATGTGACAATGGAAATTGTTATTTTATCATTTTGTAATTTGATTACTTGAATATATAAATGATAAAAGTCCTTATGATTAGTTCCGGATTAATAAGATATGAGACAATATCAATCCACAAAGGTTTAATCATTAAATATCCCTAGTCGTAGTATTTTTGAGACTAGACATTGATAATGCAGAATAGACTAGTATTGCACTTGTGCGCGTTATGGGAGCATAACAGTATAGTTCCTATATATTTAAGTATTGGATACTTATGCAAGTGTGATAGGAGGTTGTGTTTACCGATGGTACGGGAACAACTTCCCTCTGGATAAACCCTTCGGAATCTCATTGGTAGTATGACTATGTGTCTATAGGAATCTGAATCAGGGTAGGTGTATTTCGTCTTAACCTGAGACTTGCATCGCTAATACTTGCGACAATCAATACGCTTTGGTTTTGGTCATCTGGGACTTTAACAGGTTCTGTGTACGCCTCTTCTGGGTTTATTGAGAATCGTAGTGTATTGGGTGTGATGTCAAGACGGAAATATCACTTCAGTCATATGGAGATGATGATCACGCATGGATACAAAACTGGTTCTCTATTATGTTGCAACTATCGGGATAATATGACAAGGTCATGATTATCTGATTATAGAGATTAGTTAGTTGTGATCTGATATATGCTTCGTACGGGGTAGACACTATTCTATCCCCATGCCTTGCATGTGACATGATACTGGATCACAATACGCAATACTACGTATACTACGCCTGTTATAGATTATATATTCCTTAAAGAATATTTCTGGAGAATTGGGTAGGCATGGCGTTTGCTAGAAGCCAGCCATGTCTCGTAAATCGGTAAGAACGTGGTATCGGGTAAGCACATGTTCGGATAGTCCGACGACCGGATTTACTGCCAACATATCCAGAGATCTCATGGGTCGCTTCCCGAAGATTCACCGATGACGTATGACTCGAACATAATTAATCTGGGATTAATTATAAGAGAGAGAAAATTAATCTGGGATTAATTACGAAAAGATTTTATCTGGGATAAAATTCAATTAATAGAGAGAGAACGATTAATTCAGAATTAATCGATAAATAATATATTCGATATATTAAATGAAATTAGATTTCATAACGGAATTAAAATTGGATTTTAATTCGGGCGAACGAATTAATTTAGAATTAATTCGTGAGGGACTTTAATAGTAATTTTGCTAAGCATAATTATTTAATTAAATTTGATTTAATTACGTCGCAACGGAAAATTCGTTAATTCGGAATTAACGAACCTGAGTCCGGAATGTGTTTGCGGGCCTACTCGGATTTTGAATCAAGTGGGGCCCACCATGTCACATCACCTAGTCACTTTATCAACTTTTGGTTGATAGAAGTTGTGGGATTTTTGGTGACTTTTTTCTTACACAAATGTGAAAGTGATAGACTTTTACCAAACATTTGATTTTGGTATATCATATTTTGATTTTGGAAAATCAAAGTAAGTCAACACAAATCATCACTCCATCATTTCCTCACTGGGCGTGAACTCATCATTTTTCTTTATACTTGGGCGTGAACCTAGGGTTCATTTTCTTTGATTTTTAATTCAATAATCTCAAGTGATATCACACAAACAATCATACAAAGGTGATAGGGAAACATTCCCTAGAGTTTGGAATCTCAAACTTCAAGCTTGGTGCTTCAACATACATCAAAGAGGGGAGCTTGGAGCAACTTCTCAAAGTTGAATTTTTGAACTCTACATCCACATCCAACCGAGCATTGTAAGTATTTTCCGCTAACTTCTTTACGTATTCACACTTCTATTATGCTTAAATGATCTTGGGATTGTCCTTAGAAACCCAACAATGGTATCAGAGCCTAGTTAAGCATGAAATTGAATTAGGGTTCTTAATCTTGAATTTGGGTATTTTTGATTTGAGCATGATTTAATCAAATTTTTTGTTTGAGTATGCTTAGATAATGATAACTTAGAGTTATGCATGATCAATTTTATAAAAAAAATAGGGATTAATTTCCCCAAATACTAGGCTTGGCCGAATGCATTAGTACCCTAGGTCATGGTGATTTTATTTTTTAAACCATTGGAAGTGTTTAAATGCTTGGATATATTAGATTTGTGATTTAATTGGATTGAAATCAAAATTGATATAAAAAATCCTTAAATGTCGTGAGCCTTGGAAGCATGTTAATTGAATTGATTGCTTGAATTTGTGTTGGACATAAGTTGATTAATTAAAACATGATTAATTATGTAAATTGGTATTTTGGAAATGTTAATTTAAATAATTAATTATGGCTATACACTTTAATTAAATAAATTGTGATATTTGGAATATTAGAATTTAATTAATTAGGCTTAATTTGGAATTGGGCTAAAATTGTTGTATTTGGGCCTAATGGGCTTGGTTGGGCCAAGTTTGTTTAGGACAATTGGATTGGATCCAAATTGGGCCTAAACCATTCCATTAAGTCCAAATATAATAAATGGGCCTTTTAAAATTTAATTGGGCCTAATGGGCCAAATTAATTTTGTGGCAAGGGTGGTGATTCCTTATTGGGCTTTGGTTGCCAAAGCCCATGCCTTAAGAAATTAATTGAAAACCCATTGGACTTTAATTAAATTGACATTGGATGTTAATTGGGCTTTGAGACCCATTAAGATTAGATTTAGAATCTAATCGTAAAGGCACATTAAAAGTGTAATTATTAAATTGGAATTAAATAAAGAATTAGTATTGAATACAAATTAAATTGGATTTAAAATTATAGTTCGATATAATTCAAGAATTCGTACTTTGAGTACTTATTCTTAAACGAGTTGGACTCACGCAAATCAAATCGTTGTTTGAACATTGGATGATCACTTAATTCAAAGATTAATTAATTGGATTAGATTGATTGAATAACATGCTTTGTGTGAATACATGGATGTATTGTATGAATAATGTATATCAGATGGATATTAGATGGGTGAGGGCAATTTTGGAAATTGTTGTAATAAATTTAGAATTTATTAAATTGGACTTGCGTGTCCAGCCTTTATCTCTCGATTCTTTGTAATTCTCTTCTCACCAATTCCCCTCAATGTAATGAGGTTTCTTTATTGTATTATGTAATTGGGTAGAAGTTAGAATAGTGCTAGCCGGGGAGAGGAAATGAGTGATTTTTCTAGGAACAATTTGTGAGATATCCATCGCATATCATTATTAATTATTTATCGCGCCTTATTATGCTTTTAGAATGCATGCTTAAGGGTGTATGATGAGACCTAATCAAAGATAATTAATTGGTTGCCAATTACGCGAAAAACCCTCAACAAATATTAAGCGTTTTCCTTCCATTGAGTGATTCATTCTCAAGATCCAAGATTGGCATTGGTTTGTTGGCCAAAGTCAAGACCTTTGTCCATCGCGGATGTGTTTGAATCATGAAGGCTTTGTTCCATATCGCATGTCTTGGCAAGTTGTGATTTGTTGGCCAAAGTCAAGATCACTTCTTGTTCATCGACATCGATTACGAAGCTTTCCAAAGTCAATGGGTCCCGCTTAACTGGAATCATTAAGCTTGTTGAGCCAAAGCCAAGGCTTAGTTGATTCAGAGGAAAAGGTTAGGAAAATATATTGGATATATTGGCATATATATTGTATATATGTTTCGGACTTGGAGGTCCACCTACCGGATCTAGGAATTGGATGAGATCCAATTGATCTTAGAGATCTACCTAGTTAAATATCATACAGCTTGTTGGCCAAAGTCAAGGTTGTGTGTTATTTAACGGGATCCTAGCCCACTAGGAAACTAGGTTTCCCGAGTACTCAACAGAGGGTTAGAGGCTCGCCGAAAAATAGTGGGAGGCTAGTATTGAATTTGCAATTTTTCAAATACTTGCCAAATACGCGCTTTCAAATTATTTCGTCAATTATATATTTATTAGTTGGACTAATTTTATTATTTTCTTGTAACAGTTGGACTGTACCCAAATATCGTTAATTGAATAGTTTGACTATTGCAATTAAGACGACTGGAAAGATCGGGGTTAGAGACATTATCATGGGCGAAAATGTCTTTAATGGGCGCGAACTTTCCTGATTGGGATATGAACCTCAGGATTGTCCTGGGGGCTGAGAGGATGCTCTATACGATAGAGAGACCTCTCGGGCCTAAGCCGGAAATGAGCAGCCTGAGCTGATTGAGCTTGAGCTGAGCTTTGAAGACTCATAGCGATGACACTCAACTGCTAATCTGTCATGCTCGCTGCGATGACCCCTCAATTTCATCGCCAAAACAAGGATTGGATCTCTATACTATGATGGAAAAATTGAAGGACCTTCATCGATCTAACCTTAGATCGCAAAGGTATGAATTGCAGAAGAAGCTCTTTCACTCTCGAATGTCAGAGGGTACATCTGTTGAGCACCATGTGTCGCAGATGATTGCTGACATTGAACAGTTGGGTCAGCTAGATAACACTTTGAGGCTGAGACTTCTATAGATTTGATCTTGCAGTCTCTTCCTGACAGCTGGAGCGGGTTTCATCATGAACTACAATATGATGAACCAAGACCATACTCTTGGAGAGCTGATGGCAATGTTGCGTGAAGTAGAAAAAGAGCTATTGAAGGGCAAAAAGTGCGAGGCGCACTTCGCTTCAACATCTCAGTCTCCGCCTGGCCGAAGGCAACTGGAGGTGTAAGAAGAAGAAGAAGAAGAAGAAGGGCAAGGCCAAATCGTCAAAGTCTTCTGGGAAGGCAAATGACATATTCCAAGATGTATGCATGCAGTGTGGAAAACGGGGTCACTAGAAGGGTGACTGCCGTGAGTATAAGGCACACATGAAGGAAATCAAAGCGGGCAAGACACCGGCTTCAGGTATGTTTGTTATAGAAATAAACATGTCTACTTCTAGTTTTAAAAATTGGATTTTTGATTCTGGTTGTGGTACTCATATATGTACTGATGTGCAGGATCTGCGGATTATTAGCAGGAGACTGGCCTCAGGGGAGATTGATCCGAGTTGGAAACGGGACCAGGGTCATTTTGGCTGTAGGAACTTAAATTTTGGAACTGCCCTCGGGGCATGTACTAATCTTTCAGACTGTTATTATGTACCTAGTTTGACTAGGAATATTATATCTGTATCTTTATTGGCCCAATGTGGCTATACTTTTGTTTTAGAAACACTGGGTGTTTTTATGTTAAAAATGATATGGAGATATGCAGTGTTGATGTGAATAATGGTCTTTATATTTTGAATATAAATCAATCTCAAACATATAATGTAACAAAAAAAAGGCTTAAACTAAGTAACAAAAGATGAAACTTATATGTGGCATTGTCGTCTGGGACACATTAACAAGACTCGCATATCTACACTTTCGAAGAGTGAGTACTTGGACTGATTTGATCCAAATTCTTATGACGTCTGTGAATCTTGTTTATTAGGCAAAATGCCTAAAACACCTTTTAGCGGTAAAGGTGCACTTGCCACCGAACTGTTAGCCCTCGTTCATAGTGACGTATGTGGGCCCATGTCTAGCCAGGCTAGAGGTGGATATGAATACTTCATAACCTTTACGGATGATGCATCACATTATGGTTATGTGTATCTTATGAGACACAAGTCGGAAACCTTTGAGAAATTCAAAGAATTTCGACACGAAGTAGAAAAACAGACCGGTAAAAGTATTATTAAACATTACGGTCGGACCGTGGTGGAGAATACTTAAGCAATGAGTTTCTTGATTAATTGAAAGAGTATGGTATTCTTTCACAGTGGACTCCTCCGGAACACCGCAATTAAACGGTGTGTCCGAACGGAGAAACCGAAATTTGTTAGACATGGTAAGGTCGATGATGAGTCAAACAAAGCTACCTATTTCTTATGGGGATATGCATTGAACAGTGCAATACTTATTTTGAATAAGGTTCCGTCAAAGTCTGTTCAACAGACTCTGTATGAGATATTGACAGGAAAAAAACCGGGTTTCTTATTCCTGAAGATTTGGGGTTGCTGGGCATACGTTAAACGTTTGGATGGTACCAAACTTGAACCCAAATCGGATAAGTGTCTATTTGTAGGTTATCCTAGGGAAAACAAAGGATATTACTTCTACAACCCACAAGAGAACAAATATTTGTTGCTCTACATGCAGTTTTCCTTGAGAAGGAATTCCTAAATGCAGTGGTTAGGGAGGAAAGTAGAACTCGATGAAAAGTCGGAGTGATATTTTCCTGGCACAGAATCCTTAACGGAACACAAACAGTTCATCAGGGATGAGACTGTACCACAATCTTTGAATACACAAGAACCGTGTAGGTCGGAGAGAGTCAGAAAACAACCTGAGAGGTATGGGTTTCTGATCTCACCTCATGTGGATATTAATATTATTGAGGAAGACGAACCGACTACTTATGAGGAAGCGATACAAGGTATCGACTCCGGTTTATGGCAAGATGCCATGAAGTCCGAAATGGATTCCATGTACACCAACCAAGTTTGGACACTGGTTGATGCACCAGAAGGCGTAAGCCTATTGGTTGCAAATGGGTCTTCAAGAAGAAGACCGACATGGATGGCAACATACAAATGTACAAAGCTAGGCTTATAGCGAAATGGTATCGTCAACGACATGGTATCGATTACGATGAAATGTTTTCACATGTTGCCATGATTAAATCCATTCGGATAATGCTTGATATTGCTACATATTTCGATTACGAAATATGGCAGATGGACGTCAAAATTGATTTCCTTAACGGAAACCTTTTGGAGGATGTTTATATGCATTAGCCTGACGGTTTTGTCGTACCTAAACATGTAGCCAAGGTTTGCAAGTTAAATAGATCCATTTATGGATTGAAGCAAGCATCGCGTTCTTAGAACCAATGTTTTGATGAGATCATAAAAGAATATGATTTCGTTCAAAACGAGGATGATACTTGTGTATATAAGAAGGTTAGTGGGAGCGCACTTGATGATGTATTGCTTATTGGCAATGACATTCCCATGCTACAATCGGTGAAAGCTTGGCTTTCATTAAAATTCTCAATGAAGGATCTGGGAGAAGCATCATTTATTCTAGGAATAAAGATCTACTTGGATAGATCTAGAAAGCTTCTTGGACTCTCTCAGAGCACGTACATTAACAAAGTGTTGAAGAGATTCAACATGGAACAGTCTAAGAGGGGACTTTTGCCAGTGTCACATGGTGTCACTCTATCTAAGGACATGTGTCCTAAAACTCAAGATGAGAGAGACAACATGAGTCGGATCTCGTTCACTTCGGCAGTCGGATCGATCATGTATGCCATGATATGTACGCGACCTGATGTCTCGTATGCTTTGAGCATGTGTAGTCGCTATCAGGCCGATCCAGGTGATGGTCACTGGATGGCGGTTAAGAATATCCTTAAATATCTTAGACGAACTAAGGATGCTTTCTTAATCTATGGAGATGGAGAACTTGAGGTAACTGGGTTTACCGACGCAAGTTTCCAAACCGATAAAGACGACTGTAAGTCGCAATCTGGGTACATATTTTGTTTGAACAACGGAGTAGTAAGCTAGAAATCTTCCAAGCAAGAAACTGTTGCCGATTCAACAACAGAAGCAGAGTATATTGCTGCAGCTGAGCCAGCAAAAGAGGCAGTTTCGATCCGTAAATTCCTAATTGGATTAGGATTAGTTCCGTTAGCAGATGAGCCTTTCCATTGTATTGTGACAATAACGAGGCTATAGCGCAGGCTAAGGAACCGCGGTCTCATCACGATCCAAGCATGTTCTTCGACGTTTCCATCTGATTCGTGAGATCATACATCGTGGCGTTGTGAAGATCGAGGTCGCATTAGAGGTCGCATGCAGATCGGAGAAAGATTTCAGCACGTTTGCAGAGCGCTGACGTTCAAGCTAGTCCTCAGCAAAAGTTTGAGTGACATGTAGGATGTTAGGTGTAGATTGATAGTGATAAGTGGGAGATTGTTGGACAATAGTGTAGCTATTTTTATAATAGACATAGAGTTTGGTTTTTGTACAAATTAACTATGTGATAATGGAAATTGCTATTTTATCATTTTGTAATTTGATACTTAAATATATAAATGATAAAAGTCCTTATGATTAGTTCCGGATTAATAAGATATGAGACAATATCAATCCACAAAGGTTTAATCATTAAATATCCCTAGTCGTAGTATTATCGAGACTGGACATCGATAATGTGGAATAGACTAGTATTGCACTTATGCGCCTTGTGGGAGCATAACGGCATAGTTCTCATATATTTAAGTATTGGATACTTATGAAAGTGTGATATGAGGTTGTGTTTACCGATGGTACGGGAAACAGCTTCGCTCTGGATAGACCCCTCGGAATCCCATTGGTAGTATGACTGTGTGTCTATGGGAATCCGAATCAGGGTAGGTGTATTTGGTCTTAACCTGAGACTTGCATCGCCAATATTTGCGACAATCAATACGCTTTGGTTTTGGTCGTCCGGGACTTTAACAGGTTCTGTGTACGCCTCTTCTGGGTTTATTGAGAATCGTAGTGTATTGGGTGTGATGTCAAGACGGAAGTATCACTTCAGTCATATAGAGATGATGATCTCGCAGGGATACAGAACTGGTTCTCTATTATGTTGCAACTATCGGGATAATATGACAAGGTCATGGTTATCCGATTATAGAGACTAGTTGCTTGTGATCCGATATATACTTCGTACGGGGCAGACACTATTTCAGCCTCAGGCCTTGCATGTGACATCTGATACTGGATCGTAATACACAATACTACGTATACTACGCCTGTTATAGATTATATATTCCTTAAAGAATATTTCTGGAGAATTGGGTAGGCACGGCGCTTTGCTAGAAGCCAACCATGTCTTGTAAATCGGTAAGAATGTGGTACCGGGTACGCACGTGTTCGGATAGTCCGATGACCAGATTTACTGCCAACATATCCAGAGATCTCATGGGTTACTTCCCGAAGATTCACCGATGACATATGACTCGAACATAATTAATCTGGGATTAATTATAAGAGAGAGAAAATTAATCTAGGATTATTATTGCGAAAAATTTTATCTGGGATAAAATTCAATTAATAGAAAGAGGGATCGATTAATTCGGAATTAATCGATAAATAATATATTCGATATATTAAATGAAATTAGATTTCATAACGGAATTAAAATTGGATTTTAATTCGGGCGAACGAATTAATTTAGAATTAACTCGTGAGAGACTTTAATAGTAATTTTGCTAGGCATAATTATTTAATTAAATTTGATTTAATTACGTCGCAACGGAAAATTCGTTAATTCAGAATTAACGAACCCGAGCCCGAAATGTGTTTGCGGGCCCACTCGGATTTTGAATCAAGTGGGGCCCACCACTTGTCACATCACCTAGTCAACTTTATCAACTTTTGGTTAATAGAAGTTGGTGGGATTTTTGGTGACTTGTTTCTTACACAATTGTGAAAGGTGATAGACTTTTACCAAACATTTGATTTTGGTATATCATATTTTGTTTTTGGAAAATCAAAGTAAGT
Organism: Zanthoxylum bungeanum; assembly: GCA_019454045.1. Classification (NCBI taxonomy): domain Eukaryota; kingdom Viridiplantae; phylum Streptophyta; class Magnoliopsida; order Sapindales; family Rutaceae; genus Zanthoxylum; species Zanthoxylum bungeanum. Next base: position 5,271 of record SKCR01035455.1, on the reverse strand, counting down.
CAACACAAATCATTCACTCTATCATTTCCTCACTTGGGCGTGAACTTCATCATTTTTCTCTCTACTTTGGGCGTGAACCTAGGGTTCATTTTCTTTGATTTTTGATTCAATAATCTCAAGTGCTAGCACACAAAGAATCATACAAAGGTGATAGGGAAACATTCCTTAGAGTTTGGAATCTAAAACTCAAGCTTAGAACTTCAACATACATCAAAAGAGAGGAGCTTGGAGCAACTTCTCAAAGTGGAATTTTTGAACTCACATCTACATCCAACCAACATTGTAAGTATTTCCGCTAACTTCTTTGCGTATTCACACTTCTATATTCTTAAATGATCTTGGGATTGTCTTAGAAACCCAACATATGTGGGCAGTAGTAAGTAAAAGAGTAACCCCAAAGGTAATAGGAAGATCTGTATAACTCATCATTGTTCGCCCAATAAAGTACGATTTCTACGCTCAGACACACCATTGGTTTTTGGTGTTCCTGGTGGGCTTTATTGGCAAGAATTCCATTTTCCATTAAATAACTTCTGAATTCTTCACTCATGTATTCACCGCCTCGATCTAATCTAAGGTATTTGATGAATTAACTGGTTTGTTTTTCTATTTCGTTTCAGAATATTTGAACTTGTCAAATGTCTCCGACTTATCTTCCATCAAATAGACATATCCATATCTAGACTTGTCATATGTGAAAGTCACAAGTATGTTAAACCATCATGAGCGACATGATTTAATGGACCATACACATCACTGTGTATTAGCTCCAATAAATCTCCAGCACGGTATCCAACACCTAGAAATGGGGTCTTTGTCATTTCCTTGGATACATGACTCACAAATCGAATAAGGATCTAAGGTAAGATTTTCAATCAAACCATCATTTACCAATTTGGAGGATAGACGTCTAACACCTATGTGGCCCAATCTCATATGCCATAATTCAGTATTATTTAATTCAGATTTCCTATTTTTATTTTCCTCTACATTAAAGACATCTTTATATGTTTCAAAAACATAGTGACCGTTTGATAAAGAACATTCACATTTCAATAAATTATCTTTATCATATAAACATAAAGTTTCATCCTCAATGTTTATTTTATATCCCTCTTTATCTAATATTGGCAGTAATATTATTTGTCTGATAAGTGAGGGTATATAATAACAGTCATGTAAATCTAATTTACATCCATTTGGGAGATCTAGAAAAACCATTCCTATGGCCTTGACATCCAATGCCTAGCCATTGCCAACTCTAAGCTGGATCTCCCTTTTATTCAGCCTTATTCTTACCCTCATTACCTACAGGGAGTTGCAAATATGAGTATGACTACCAATGTCTAACACTCATCCACTATTTGCATATAAGGCTAATGAGATGTCAATAATTGGAAAAATAAAAAGCGTACCTGAGGGTCCTGCTTTTCCTATCGGTTCTGGACAGTCATTCTTCCAGTGTCCAGATTTCTTGCAATGTAGACATTGATCACGAGCTATTTACGATTTTTCACCTTTGCGCTTCTTGGAGTTTTTCTTTGATATCTTCTTCTTCCCCATTTTGATTTTCTTTGACTTCCTAGAAGTCTTCGAAGAGCCAGCTCCACCATGGAGGTACAAAGTGGGGTTGTCTTTTCTCATGTCATGCTCGAAGTGCATATGGATGTTTAACACAAAGCCAACATAAGATCTAGACAAAAAAGATAGAATCAAATTACGGCTCTGTCATTCATCAATTACAATGCACTATCGTTTCAGATATCGATCTGGTCAATCATGTTCAAAACATGAATGCTGACAGCTTTTTCATCCTTGAGTTTGGTACAGAACAATTCAATAGACCTGCAATAAATTCGATCTCTTGATTTGCTTCGAACAACTTCTTGAGTGTGCACATAATGCTCCAAGCATCTGGTACTTCTATACACTTTCTCAACAAATCTGGAACCATCGATCCCAAGATGTAGGATTCACCTTCAGGTTATCATCCTTCCATCTATTAAAAGTTTCTCGCTCTTCTGGAGTGGAGTCAGGATCGATTTCAACAAGCAGTGGATTAACAGTTACATAAGTCAACTTTTCAAACTCTAAGACAATGCGTATGTTCATTTCCATTCGAAATAGTTCTCGGCTCCTTATAGTTATTGGTATCCAAAAGTCTCATCAATGGATTAGCGGCAGCCATCTACAAAACAATATTTTAAACAGTAGCAAATATTTTCATTTCAAAAATAATAACACTAATTGATTATGGAATTTTAAATCTATTAGTGCCCTCCCACTACTTTACGTAATTTATAATCTCCCTTAACGTAAAAATAGAAATTTGACTATCAAAATTTCATAGTGGGAAGTGTATCCCATGACATTTACTCCAGCCTCACACTATCGACGGTTTTGGCCTTTATAAACTCATTAGGTAGACCTCCAACATCAATCATTCATGTTGACTCCTAGTTTGGTCCTAAACCAGTTCTTATCCTCACATTATCGACGATCTTGGATTAATATGTATTCCAGGTGTATACTTGTTAATGTGCACCAATGATCTTTGTATGTACTCCCTCACAATAATGACGGTATTGGGTTTCTGCGTTAACTCATCATGCTACATCTAATGTTTTACCGAAGCGACCTAAGTTCCGAGCACTTATACCCTCACAATAATGATGGTCTTGGATATAACTAGTAAGAACTCTTTCATCTCCGTATTGACAAGATTGACCATCCAATAATGCTCCAACATTACTAATATTATTACTTAAATAAAGTAATCACCTAATCACGGAAGATTTATGACAATCAAGTCATTAATTTAATTATGTCAAAATTTTAATTTAACACATGGTTTACATATCCAATATGTCTTATGCATAATTAAATTAAAATTACTATGGCATAGATTCAAAAACATGTGTTGTGTGGTTAAGCCTTGCTATTGATACCATTCTGTTTTGGCAATTATGGAACCCCTAGGGTCAGATCGGTATCCCGCACAGTGGAAATGGGTTTAACCCATGGATATCAAGTATAGGTGTAACTTTAAATAATTGAATAAAATATTATATTTCATTATGAGTGTATAGGAAAAAATTGGGACTGAATCGGAGTCCGGAAACTCAAAAATGGAGAAAATTAAAATTCGACATGCGAAGTACAGTACGTGCGCGCTACAGTGTGCGCACTGTGCGCTCAGCCATCATTTTTTTTTTCATTTCAAATGATTTTCCTTCAGCTCACTTTCCAGTGAGCTGAAGTAATTAGGGTCTAATACCCTAATTTCTTCCGGTCTTCCCTAAACATTTTAAAAACATCCAAAATTTATTTTTAACATCAAAACCCACATCAACACATGTTATAGAATAAAAATCAAGTTTTTCAAAATATAAAATATTTTTACAAAAACATAAATTTATTGTAAATACGCACTTGCGTAAATTTTGAGTTCAATACACAAACCAAATTAGAATCCTAATAAGAAATGTCTCGTGAATAATTCTATGTCACCCAAGGTGTTCAAGTGATTCTAGAATGGTAGCCATAGCTCGAAGCTTTAATCTAGAGTTCCAAACTCTAATTTGATATTTATGTCTAACATAAATATTTTGACCTAATAACAAGCATATTATGTTTATACTTTCAGAGCATCCTAACACAATTTATTAGCCTTATTTTAACATTAAGTTATGTAATCATGCATCCAATACATAAAAAAACATAACTTAAGAGAAGTTCAAACTTACCTAGCAAGCTTGATGAAAAGATCGAATCTCATTCTCTTTGTTAAAATGGTAGGAGAACCTCCAAGGTTTGCAAGCTTCACTCCAAGATCCAATCTTGATTCCAATGTTAGCAATCTTCAATCCAAGATCCAATCTAGATGAAATGTTGTAGAGACCTCACAAGCTTCTCTAAACACTTAACAAACTTAGGCTAATTTCTCTAAGAATTTGCTTGTACTTAGCTTTCTCAAGCTTTTGCTTTGCTTAATTATAATCTTTCAAAAGCTTGCTATTTATAGCAAAACTTAGGCAATTTTTAATTAATAAAAGTTGTAATCAACTTTTAGGTGGGCTTAATCTAATTTGTCAAAATATGTATAATTAGGTGTGACTAATCTCTATTGTCTCCCAATTTGATTTAATCCAATTAAATCAAGCCAAAGATTAGGAAATGGAGTACTTACAATTACTATAATATCCTCAAATGGTAGAGATAATTATGATTTTAATATTAAGCCATTGTGTAATTATTGAATTAATCCAATTAATCCAATTAGGTCAAAGTAAATAACCAATGTTATCCAATAACACTTGATTATCTTAGTTGATAATTATAATATCAAATATTATCTTTTATCAAAATTAATCGGCTACTCAAGCACTCAACGAGTACATTTCATATCGGGACTCTCTAAGTTCAGACACGTTCGTCATATAAGCCTATCTAATATGTATGTAATTCGGCTACCTCCGAATTCACGAAGAACACGAACGACCTTTCTGAACTATACAAGTCGAGGTCATCACATATGTTTAATAATTCCTCTATCGTAGGCTATCCGAGTTGTGCTTAGGAAACATAGAAAACATGGTCAAGTTTTCGAGGTGCATATCTCATGTCGATATGTCTTCGATTCTTCATAACTGATGTGATCCACCCTAGGTGATCGACTTTGGCAAATTCTTTAAGAATCATGACTTTACTCACATGGATACCTAAACCCCTTATGGTATACATACGGGCTGACAGATCCTATCTTGCTTCGCACTTGATTACTGAGTGCATCGGTCCACACCCAACAAACATCTAGAGGCCAGACCATGAAAGGTTTCTGACATATATGGCATCAAAGTGTGGAGGATCTCAATAAAATCAATGTTATCTCTTACTCAAAGGATTACATATGCTACTCGACTCGAGGAGATTCCTATTGACGGTAGTGTGTACTTCCAACTATTAGGAATCACTTGTGAGTCATTCAGTATTCGGTCCAACCAATACCCACACGTCTATTCGAGTTTCCAAAACTCATGGTACATCGAGTTAAACCATTGGAACACCAATTCTAATATATGACATATTCTAATCTTCTAGGTTATAGGAATTCGATCGTATTCCAAAACCAACGACTACAAATATATATACTTTAGAATAATTTATTATAGTAATACTTATCCTAATGTCCCAAAAACTTGTTGTGATATTTAATATCGTACCGCAAGTGTACGGTGTCAAGTTTAGTATAAATATGAGTGAAGAGTATCG